>JAUEPR010000131.1:0-110193 GCA_030435655.1 Armillaria novae-zelandiae
AGGCTATGAATCACCCCATCTCAGCGAGAGAGGGAACGAGTATATGGACCTCGACCCGGAAGAAGAGTATGGGAGGGAACCCTACGAGAGAGAACCGAGGGAGAGCTCGAGGTACTCTTCGAGGAGTTGGGAGCCCTACAAGAAAACTGGGAAAGGATTAACCGCGATCTTACCTATGACGAGTGGATCGGAGAGGAGCAGATACGATGGGATGAACCTGTCCCAAAGTTTTACACCCAAGAGTCCGCCATGGGGGCCGAGGCCTCTACCTGATTCCCCTCCCCCCTGCACCAGGAAACAGGAATATTATCCCTGGCCGACCAAAAGCTGACTAGTCGCCGGATCGGGAGAAGCCAGCGGATCAAAGAAAGAATACACCGAAGAAGGAAAACTCCTCTCTCCGGAGGAAGTAAGGATCCGAAGAGAAGCAGTCGCGCGGGAAAGAAGCGACATGGAAGAACAAATCCGAAAGGAACAAGAAAAAATCCGACAGCTAGTCAAATACTGGGATCTCGACCCAGTAGAAGGAAAAGGAAAGGAGCCGGCTGAACCGGCCCCCCCAATTCCCCCTAGACCCCACAGAGGAAGAAGACCCCCAGATCCCCCTCCCCGGGACCTCCCTCGGTAGGGCACAACTGAGACCAATTCTCAGTCCCAAGGCGACCTCCGAAATATCCAAGACCGCCTGACGATGGATGGCCAACGGGCCCCACTGATAACAACGACCTGTTCCCCTCCGTAAAGCCCACTCTACTTCGCACTCCTCTCCCGTTTGAAGGAAAGCATGATGACATAATTCGATTCTTCGGGGACTGTGTCGCATACTTTGAAGTACATGACTCCTACTTCCTCCCCACCTTGAAAGTCCCGTTCGCAGCCTCCTATTTCGAAGGAGCCGCAGCCAGATGGTGGACAACCAAACGGATGGAGTACTATAGTGAGTGACTAGAAAGGTTCCGCTACCCAAACTGGCAGGACTTCATGCACATTGTCCAGGAACAGTTCATGGACACCACAGCAAAAGAACAACACGAGAAGAAGATGATGGACCTCCGGATGGGGAACGGATCGGCACTAGTATACTTCCAGAAATTGAAAGGGGAAGCCCAATTAGCAGATAGAATCCAGGACACTGGAGAAAGGGGAGCAATGGTCAGGGCACTCCGACAAGGAGTACCCGAAGACTACATCAGATTCATCACGGACATGGGCATGAACATCCCGAGACAATACGTAGAATGGAAGAACCGCATAATCACCATGCACGAACAACGATCCGTCGCCTTGGCCTACAACCGAACCAACTACGGAGGATGACGTCCTGACAATCGCCCAAACAACAATGCCAGCAGCGGGCAAAAGGCTGCTGGCGCGACAAGTGGGACAGGAGATAAGAAGACCGCCACAGGAATGACATATGGAGGGACGGGAAAACCCATGGACATAGACCGGATGCGAGCCGAAGGAAGATGTTTCAATTGCAACCAGAAAGGGCACCTAGCCAGGGACTGCAAGGAACCAAAGAAGGAGAGGAAGAAGTGGAATTCACAGGAGCTGTGAGCATTACTCGCCACTGCGGAAAAAGAGGAGAAACAAGTTGAGGAGAAGACGCCCTCGACTACAAAGATAGAGAAAGTAAAAGACGGGGCTGACAAGTGAGCGATTCCACTTGCTCGGCCGGACTTATTAAAACCCAGGGTGTGTGCTCGTCTCTGACTGGTCGGACTTATTGTACTTCTGTAGTTACCACATGTTTACCTACGCATTCAAATATACCTGCTTCGACACCTCCCAGAACGACCACCCCAAAAGAATCGCACAACCGCTACGCTCCGCTTGCAGAGCTAGAAAAAGATATAAAAACACCTCCTGAATGCTCCACTTCCCCACCCCCCTGGACCAACCTCCTCCCCCTAGGCTTCTCTGACCATTCGAGAGCACCAACGATCCCCTGCGTGTCCACTCAAGGTGCAGGAACGCATCCAGCTGTGTCGAGACTGAACAACGTTCAATCACCGGATGCAAAGGGAACAACCCTTAGGGAAGCTGTCTTGTCAGAGGAGGGATCCGACAAAGGAACGGACGACAACGAACACCGGGAAGAAGAGCGGCGAAGGCTCAAGACAGCAAGACCCAACAACCGGGATCGTAGGGAAGGGCCCCCCCAAGATCGTCACCCGGTGTCGGAAATCGCAAGCACCCACGAGAAGGGCCGAACGGGGGCCTGCACGCCCCAACAGCCGCGCACCACCCTCATCGAGGTACCTGACGAGGACGAGGACATGGCCTACCAGATATGGAAGGAGAAGCAGCGACGAGAAGAAGAGAGAGAAAGACGGGACCCCCCTATCACCCCCGCTAAAGATCAGGTACGCATCCCTCCCCCAGGGCACACCTGGTTCAGACCCTTTGAGGTCGACTGGACCCTCCGGGCGATTCAGGAAGCACGTACTGAGTCTGAGGCCCGAGCTGCCCTTTCACTCTGGGTTCATCGAGACCGGGTCGGCGAGATCATAGCTGACCTCATCGATGAGCTCAAGGTAGGAGGGGAGGTCACGAGAGAACGACTCTATGAATTACAAAAACCCATTCAATATATCTGCCGAACAGAGGGAGCGTCGTTGCGAGCCTTACTCCTTCCGGTAAACATTGAGACCCTTGCCGACAGACGAACCCTGAAAACCAATGGGCTCGTCAACAGCGGCTGCACCGGAAGCTCCATCAACCGAGCTTACGTAGAAAAGCACCAACTACCAACCTCGAAACTGCCAGTACCCGTCCCAGTCTACAATGCAGACGGCTCCCGGAATAAGGCAGGGGACGTCACTGAGTTTGTAGAACTAAGGATGACAATTGGCGGCCATAGTGAGCGGATTGACCTCGCCGTCACGGACCTAGGAAAGAATGACCTCTTCCTCGGTCACGACTGGCTCAAACGACTAATCCAGTAGTTAACTGGAAGTCGGGAAGAATCACGTTTGCCCGCTGTCAATGCCACAAAAACCCCTTCCCCTTACCCAACGCCGATCCGGAAGACAGATGGGACGAAGAGTTAGAAGAGGGGGAAACCATTCTGGCAGTTGACATGCGACAAGCCCTAGAAATTAGGGCGGTACACCATGCGAACGACCTAGCCACCCAGGCAAATGCCGGGAAGGCAAAAAGGACATTTGAGGAGATGATACCACCAGTCTACCGAGAATTCCAAGACCTCTTCTCGAAAGAAAACTTTGATGAGCTCCCAGAACGAAAGCCCTGGGACCACGCAATTGAGCTGACCCCCAACGCGCAGTCGACCCTAGACTGTAAAGTCTACCCCCTCAACCGTCACGAACAGGAGGAACTCGACAAGTTCCTAGATGAGAACTTGGCCACGGGACGAATCCATACGTCCAAATCGCCCTTTGCCTCGCCATTCTTCTTCGTCAAAAAGAAGGATGGCTCGTTACGCCCAGTACAAGACTACAGAAAACTCAACGAGATGACCATCAAGAACAGATACCCACTCCCGCTCATCTCAGAATTGATGGACAAGCTTAAGGGAGCAAAGTACTTCACTAAACTGGACGTCAGATGGGGATATAATAACGTACGGATCAAACAGGGAGACGAACAGAAGGCCGCATTCAGAACCAACTGAGGCCTCTTTGAACCAACAGTAATGTTCTTCGGCCTCACGAACTCGCCGGCCACCTTCCAGTGGATGATGAACAATATCTTCAAAGACCTAATTTCTGAAGGAAAGGTCACCATCTACCTCGATGACATCCTTATCTTCACCAAGGACCTCCAAGAGCACCGAGCAATCGTAAAACAGGTGCTCAGAAGGCTGAGGGAGCACAAACTATTCCTAAAAGCAGAGAAATGCGAGTTTGAAACACTGGAAACCGAGTATCTCGGGGTAATCATCAGCGAAGGAGCAATCAAGATGGACCCAGTGAAAGTCAAAGGAATCACCGAATGGCCCACACCGACAAAAAAGAAGGAGCTACAGTCATTCCTAGGCTTCACCAACTTTTACCGACGCTTTATCAGAAATTATTCGAAAATTGTCCGCCCTATGACTCAACTTACAGGGAATGCACCCTGGACCTGGGGAACCGCCCAGAATCAGGCATTTCAACAGTTGAAGAAACAGATGGCGGAGGACGTAATCCTGGCGATGCCGACAGAAACAGGGAAGTTCAGAGTGGAAGCTGATTCAAGCGAAGGAGCAATCGGTGCCGTCCTCAGCCAACAACAAGATGGGAAGTGGAGGCCAGTTGCGTTCCTATCAAAAGCCCTTACCGTCATGGAAAGGAACTACGAAATCTACGACAAGGAACTCCTAGCTATCATGCTCTCCCTCACGGAATGGCGCCACTATCTCATGGGAGCTGCCGACACATTCGAAATCTGGACGGATCACCAGAACCTACAATACTTCAGGAAACCCCAAAAGCTCAACCGCCGACAAGCCTCATGGGTAATGGAACTCGCAGAGTATCATTTCACCCTCTTCCACAAGGCTGGCACCGCCAATAGGAAAGCCGACCTGCTGAGTCGACGAGATGACCACAGCCAAGGCAAACAGGACAATGAGGACATAATTGTCCTAAAACCCAAACACTTCTGGGCGATGATCATGCCCACCGATGAAGAAACCCACGCTAAGGTCAAGGATGCCACCAGAGATCATGGGAAATGGGATCAGGGCATCGCAGGGTCCCTCAATCATGAAAGAGGAATAACAGAGGCAAATGGACTCCTCTACTATGACGGACGAATATACGTCCCAAGAGACCACCCGCTTTGCGGGGAAATCATATCCCGCTCCCACGATCATATTACTGCAGGCCACCCAGGAATCGCCAAAACCAAGGATCTCGTCCAACGAGAATTCTGGTGGCCAAAACTCCATAAAGACATTGAGGCTTACGTCAAAGCGTGCGAAACGTGCCAACGAACCAAGACGAGCACACAAGCAAAAGCAGCCCCCCTCCATCCCAATGAAATCCCTTCCGAACCCTGGACTCATATCTCGGTGGACATGATAACCGGTCTACCCGAGTCAAATGGGTTTGATGCTATCCTGATGATCATCGACCGTTTCTCAAAAGAGATGGTCCCAATAGCCTGTAATGTGGAGCTGACCTCGGAAGGATACGCAAAAATACTGCGAGATCACATATACGCCCGCTACGGAATGCCCAGCGTAGTAATCTCTGATCGAGGTCCCCAATTCGTCTCAAACTTCATGAAAGACCTCTATAAGCTACTTGACATAACCCCAAATGCATCCACAGTGTTCCACCCTCAGACCGATGGACAAACAGAGAGGGCCAACCAAGAAATCGAAAAATACCTCCGAATATTCGTCAATCACCTACAGAACGACTGGAGCGAATGGTTAGCAATCGGCGCCTTCGTCCACAATAATCGTATCCACTCCGCCACCGGCAAAAGCCCGTTCATGGTCAATTACGGCCGGAACCCTAGGATCGTCCCAGACTCTCACCGAGCCAACCCGTTTACCAATCCCACCGCCCAGTCCTTCTCCGACAAGATGAAAAACATCCATGCCAAGGCAAAGGCCTCACTTGAAGAGGCAGCGGACAAAATGAAAACACAGTACGACAAGAGAAAGTGACCCGCAATCAACTACAAAGTCAGAGATCGGGTATGGCTCGATAGTTCCCATCTGAGTCTCCCCCATCCCAAAAAGAAGCTCGACGACAAGCGAGTAGGCCCCTTCCTTATTCTCAACAAATACGGTGCCTCCACCTATAAATTGAAACTCCCACCTCATTGGAAAATCCATCCCACCTTCAACGAGAAACTCCTCTCCCCATATACCCCACCTGCTTTCCCCAATCAGGAACAACCGCCACCACCCCCACCCGACTTAATTGAAGACGAAGAGGAATACGAAGTTGAAGAAGTCCTGGACCATCGCACCAGGAAAGTCAGAGGGAAAAGAGGAGAACTTCCAGTAGTCGTCACCGACTACTATGTCAAATGGAAAGGCTGGACCCGAGAACACAACAGTTGGGTACGAGAAAAGAACATGGAACACACCAGGAAGTCAATCGAAGACTACGAAAAGAAGGCTAAGCACGCAGGCCGACTCACCATAGCCTATGCGTACCGCAAGTCTTACGGGAACCATCAATTCGAAGTTAACACCTTCCCCACGATGATCCTAGACCACAAATATGACGACAATGGAAGTGTCAGCTACCAGACCCAAGCTGGTGATGGAAGTCAACAATGGACCATTGATCCAAGCAGCCCATTACCTGAGGGTTCTGCTAATGAACAGCGAAGATGGGACAAACTCATCAAAATGTACTGGGAAAACGTACACAGCAAAGACCAAGAAGAACCCGACTGGGAACCCTAATGGCAGTCGGGACGACTGCCTTAACGAGAGGGTAATGTTACGATTTATTTACTTTTTACCCTTCAGAACCTTCACATTGGCACTATATGCATCACATGGGCAACGGTCGCATCAACTTCTATAAATCTTCACCATCACCGTTGTCAATAGCTATTATTAGGACTACCATTTAGTATATAAGTAGCACGCTCTCAGCTGTAATACTCAGCTTCGAGCTAAAGTTTATACAACCTCATTCTTCTCTCGATTCACTCGCAACAATCTGACTGTTGCACTAGTCTCTGATCACACTAGACAATACTGAGACTCTGTTGGACTCGGGTATTACCCGGCATAGCCTAGCAGTTTACTCTAGTTTGGTTTACTCAGGGCTAGTCCTAACAACAAGCCTACCACATCCTCATCAAAGCTCTTTGTCGACCGAACGCCGGCACATGCCTTCCTACCTCCCATCATCACTGTTTGGGCATGTGGTCTCTCCAAACTCATCTTCGACAAAACACACTGTATTGGCTCTGCTGCCTTAAAACCATGTGGATATGCTTTGCCTCTGCCAGCTAACCTCACAATCGCCGAGAATCCACTCAAGATCGAGGCAATGTTCAAATTCTGGCTTCGTATCAGGCTTCCAATGCTGGCCTGCCTGTCATCACCTCTTTACTCACCATCTGTCCTTGATCAGAACAGTTGGAAGATGTTCCTCTCTCTTGACTACCTTGTGAAGGCAAATGAATGGGAGAATCCAACTACAAAGGCGGCTGTCCGTGGAGCAAAGATGAAAGAGATACTTGCTGGCTGTTTCAATGAGATCAAAGTCGAGCTGGGTGGTGGCGAAGGGACATCTGTCTCCTGGAGAGGGAAACACTATGAAGCATTGACTGCAATTGACCATCAAGAAATTGTGTGGGAGATTTCTGAGGTTGCATTTCGTCTGGAGCTGGCGACGCTGGATCAAATGGCACAGATAGCAGGACCAAACCATGATACTTCTCGTGAGACTGCCGTTTCTCGCTGTTTCGCTGGCCCAATCTCGATAGTGGATGTCGGCAGTGCAAATATGGGGCTTGCATACCCTAATTGGTATGATCGTGCCCCTTATCTGTGTTCCCTGTGGCGGTTGATGCAAACATGGATGGGATCAAAACCTGATATCATAGCAAAGGATAGGACGAGTTGGCTATGGACTGAGGTTGAGATTTATGAGCTCAAAAAGGCACTGGCAGAATATTATGTTGACAACTTCTTCCTCTATTTTGGCCAGCCACCAACATTGCCATGGTACTTGCCACATAATCCCCAGACTTCATTTGTACCCATGCGGCGATTCGTGGCCAAACAGCAACTCCTAATGTTCATGCTGATATTTCAAAATGGGAGTAGTTTCTTTGGACCATATAGCTTTTTTATGTATGAAAATTAACATTGAATTGTAATATAATTACCTCTATTGACTGTACAACCTTTTTCATTGCCTACAATAAGTATTTGTGCCTTTGAAGTCCTTCCTGTTGCTGCCAGGCAGCAAAAAAAATATCATTTCTAAATTAGGTAGGTAATAACAGCTTGAGCGACTCAGAAGCCGAGTCAAGCCGAAAATCCTCCCGAGTCATTTTTCGACTCGGCTCGGCAATTTCCGACTGCTCGACTGACTCATGACTTTGAGCCGAGCTACCGGCAACACTATTTGTGATACTAGAACTAGCTAACATGCA
Organism: Armillaria novae-zelandiae; assembly: GCA_030435655.1. NCBI lineage: Eukaryota > Fungi > Basidiomycota > Agaricomycetes > Agaricales > Physalacriaceae > Armillaria > Armillaria novae-zelandiae. The sequence continues at coordinate 8,095 of JAUEPR010000131.1, forward strand.
TGTATTTAGACCCTTCAAAATGATTCCCCTTCATTCTTGAGCCCTAGAAAGTCCCGGAGATATCTCCAGCAAACTCAGAAAATTAAGTCAGTTTCAACAGAAAACATAATAAACCGGTACCATTGAAATGACACTGGCTATCAGGATGTCCTGCCTCTAAGCGCATCAATGCCCACCAAATCGGACACAAGTTGAACTCACACAAACGCAGCCAAATGCAGTTGAATGCATCCATGCAAGTGGACAATGCAGAATTCTCTTGGCCCCCATGAAAAGATTGTAGTCAGTTCTTAAGACGACAGACTCCCGTCACTGCATTATTCCATCATGATTTGAATAAGAATGTGGGGAATTGGATATTGGATAATCTTGAAGGTGAGCATAAGGCTGAAGCAGGTGCAGACAATGTATGTAAAAGGCATTAATGATTACTGTGGTTGTGGTTGTAACTGCCTACTACCTAATATAATGACAGTAATGGTCCATAGAATTTCACCTTGTAGTTAAACATTTCATTTGTTTATTACCTTAAATAGTTGTTTTATGAATATATCACGACAAAACTATTATTTCCATCTGTCACAGGGATGCATAGATATATGTAGATACTGGTTTTACAAGTACATGTAAGTAAACACTCTATCATTATCTTTTCAAAACCTCCTTCTGAGTACAATTGAGGAGTGTACTTAATAAAAGAGTTTGTGTCAATAGTTGTGTCACGCACGCAGATGATTTCACACGTGGGAACACCGAACGCAGTTCAACTAAACGCAACTGCCTTTTATGGAAATAGATGCGTGAAAACGCAAAGCGCAAACGCAGATGTGAAAATGCAGACTGACGCACTCACGCATGCGGGTCACGCAGAATTCTATGTGCCCACAAATTAGTGGATGTTTTGACCGGCATAGATACAAAACGATGAAAACTGACCGTTTCTGCAATATTTAACGAAATCAGGAGGATCAAGCTAAGGAGGCAGACACTAGTTCGAGGTAACAGGAGCTCAACTCCAAGATCATGCGAAACCTGGCATATAAAGGATTATGTGAGTGGGTGGAGACATAAAACCAGAAAGACGACAAACATAAACCTTGATAGGACCACTGCAACGGTTAGAGAGATCAACAAAATTGAACAATGCACGAAAGCATCTGGAGATCGCAACACCGGGACATGTCGTGCTCCCCTCGAGGCTACATGTCGAAATCTATCCATGGCACATTTAAGTTGGGAGGCTTCTGGGACAGACTTGGACCTCAGTGTATGCACAGAGTGAACTGTCCAAAGTGTGGAGTCATCAAGATGATGGGGCATATCTTGATTGACTGTGATATCGAAGGGAGAGAGACTGTCTGGAACCTCGCACAGATGATATGGGAGAAGGAGAAGACTTAGTACCAGCCAACGTACGTCTAGGGGCCTCGTCCTCGGGGTACACCCGTTCAATTTAAAACTCATACTGGTGGCCTAGACAGACCAACAATGAGACTTTACAAGATACTAATGATGGAGGCAGCGCACCCCATTTGGAAACTGCATTGTCAGAGACGTATTGCGCGGAACGACGACGAGAGCGCATGGCATTCGAGACCTGAGATCGAAAACAGGTGGGACGACATCATGAACAAGAGGCTGGTTATTGACAGGCTGTCGACGGGCCACAGAGAATACCGATCGAAAGCGATGAGTCGGAAACTCGTGCGACAGACATGGAGGGGCACACTACGTGAGGAAAAGGCACTGCCGTAGGATTGGGTCGACCATAGCGGGGTTTTGGGGGATAAGGATATAGTGAGAAGACGGATGCGAGGCCGTCACCGAGCTCCACATTGACTTGGAAGTCGTGCGAAAATTCATTTCCCCGTTTACAGTTCCGGTATGCGACCTATCAAGTGCAAAAAAAAACCTTTGCCTCAGATCTATTAATTTCCACAATCTAAACCCGGGGCATGATTTCTAACCCAAGCCTTGGAAGTCGTGCGAGAATTCATTTCCCCGTGTACAGTTCCGGTATGCGACCTATCAAATACAAAAAAAACCTTTGCCTCAGATCTATTAATTTCCACAATCTAAACTCGGGGCATGATTTCTAACCCAAGTGAGCGCTCGGAGTTAGCCTTGTTATATTGCTGCAGCGCTACGTACGTTATGCACCCTCTACAAGAAGAAAAAAAAGACAATGAGATAATTACTTTCAGGCCTTAACTCCGCCGCCTTAAAGTCATCCACTCCAATGTGGTTGTCGAAAGGCTGGGTTAGAGGAGGTTCACTTTGAATAGAGGCGCTTTGCCTTTAGATTATCGAGGACTACCTCTCGCCGGCATAGAAAACAGAACAAGGCCATCATAAACTGATATTTTAGGTACAGAAAACAACTGGACGAATAGTACAGGACTCACTGCGAGGACTGTGCCACGTCGTTATCAGAGGTTATTAGTAGAAGGATCAACACACATCAAACAACAATGGCTTCCGAAGTCTCGGTGACTTTGAAACAACGATATACTTTCACTACATTGTTTGCTCCTCCCCAATTTATATTTAGCCCAGTTTGTTTCGGCGGAAACAAATGTGCGCAACCTAGTATCAAAGTAAAGCCGGAGACCATTCCAGAACAGTGATGCAGCCATTTGGGGACTCAGAAGTCGATATGCAAGACAAAATTATCGGCCACAGGGGCAGCTAATAGCCGATCTCCATATTATCTTCGAAAGCCAGCATAGTTTAAGTAGTGCTTAATATTCCTCAGTTTTCCAGCGTGCCGAAGACCCCTTCAGGGAGGATTTTCACGCGAAGAGAACCAAAAAAAGGCCCAACAAACAGTAATGAGCATTCAAGAGTCATTTATTTGATGGATCAAGACTCAAGTCCTAGAAGTAGCCACCGAGCGAGACAGCGACGTGGCACGCAGTGATCTTTTCACGAGGGAAACTCCGAATTAAGGAGAACGTCGCGCCTGGAGCTAAGAAAACAACAATGATGAACGAAGCAGTGCGAAAGAACATAGACGCTTGATGATGGTGGTAAGGTGAAGAAATGACTTGATGATGCTAAATAAGGACATCAGCTTGTGGCCAATTCACCGTCGACTGATTCCGATAGGCACTGATACTTCTAGGACTTTTCTCTCGGAAGTTCCCTAGACATGTCGTCTTGGGCTAATATGACAGTGAACTCCCCGCTTCAGTACTCCTTAGCCTTTCAATTCTGCCGCTACATGCTACGAGTCAAATACGGGTAGCTACTGCAATTAACAAGGAGAGTAAATCAGCATCAACCCTCCATGCCCTGAATATATCTTTCAAATCTCTCGGATATGGTGTGAAACCTGTAGATACTTTACGGCTTCCCGTGTGAGCTCGGAAAGTTGTTGTGTCTCGGGTGCTTACTCAATTTTCTCTGCTTACTCAGTTTTCTCTGCTTATTCGTTTATGCACCCGCTATTCAATACATTAAACAGCATTCAAGCCACATATCGAACTCTGAGATTGATTGGAATTCCATACAGCACGAGTCATGATGACGAACAGATATTTCGGCGCCTGTAGCGGTGGGATGAAGTACTGACTACGTGATCCTTGAGTTTATCACGCAGCCATATTTCACTGGAAGCAGCTCCTCCATCCGGGTATGGCATAGTCATAAATCCCAAGTTGGTAATAGGTTCAATTCCCTGTAATTCCCATCAAGACTCTCCTGATCTTTTCCTTTTTCAAAGGGTGTTTCGCTTATGCCGTAGCAGCAATGTGTCACAGGGAGACGATTTATTGAACCCATGCTTCGCACATCGCACGCCACGTGCACATGGTTCGCAAGTTTTCTCAGAGGAACATTGGCAGTCGGCGATGGTTCAACTCCGTGAGAGAGGATTGTCATCTCATCCACAAATTCTCGGGATTCGCGTAACCTTGGACTGGTGGTTGCTTTTGCGGGCTCCACATTGGATACGCCACTCCACGATGGGAGTATCTCCAACGAAAGAACATAACGGCGCGGCAAGGGTTACACTCATGCTCGTTCCATACAATTGCAACTTACTTTAATCTCAGATATGCCGTTGAATTATTATAGGTCCAAGGCCTTCAATTCCCTGCAGTACAGCATGCTTCGCAGACAGACGTTTTTCGTCTCCTATTCCTGCATCACAACTATCGCTGAGCAACGACTCTGGGACGAAGATCGTGTCGAGACCTCTGCATTTCACTGTTAGCCAAGCATGCCCGATCGAAGACGAAATGGTACCTCGAGTGTAAAAGTACAGACAGACCTCGTTCAAAAAGTTCATTATCTTATTTCTGAGACAACCAGGGAAAGGAACTGACAGCGATACACCATTTTGGGAGGACGCAAAGCGTCTCCCAATTGACAAGAGTTTTGCTAGCATAGGTCTCCCATGTTTGGCTACGGTTCGGGCTCATCACTGTCCTTCATACAAACGCTGAAATTTGAATGTCAACGCAGCTGACATTTGTTTTATGTAAATACTCCCGCACTACAAACCGGAAGTCACTGTCTAGGTGATGAGCAAGTCTCACAGAATGATATGCCGCCGGTGTACAGTCTAAAATTTCTATATTTCGCGATCAAGTAGGCCCGGTCGAAGACGAAATGGGGCACCGAGAATAAAAGTAAAGGCGGACCTGATGATGTCATCTCTGAGTCGATCAATGAAAGATGTGAACGGCGAAACACCATTTCACGACGCCGTAAATTGTCTCCCAATGACAGGAGTATGATTGAACGCATCCCCAAGGTTGGATACAGCCGCGATTTGACGCGAACACCGAAAGTCAGTGCCGCTGATCTGGTGCTTTAGATTACTGCGCTCACCCACTCAGAGGAACTCATTCAAAGTAGGAGCTCAGCTGCTACTGGTCAGACAAACAATAATCAATAGTCACAGGAGCGGGACTGAGGTCCTCGGCCGAGAGCGCGAATGTTTACGTTGACCAAGTAAAACCTGATTTAATGAGAACACCTCAATCGGAGCTAAGATCATACCAGCGAAGCGGCGTTCAATGTCAGAACAAGAGCGCTAGAGAGATCAGACGGATAAGATAGCAGTGAGAGGAGCGAAGCGATACAGCGGTGCCTAATCATGAGATCGGGGCCAATAACTTCGAGTTCGGTCTGCTGGCTTCATTTTTACAAAAGTATACAATATCGCTGACAAAGTCGTCTTCGATACCAATCTTCCTGCACTCTTCCGTAAGTCTCTTCGGAGGTTTAGTCACTTCTTCCGTCGTCAGAACCCACATCCTGGGAAGAAAACTAGAACTACGGAAGAAACAAAGGCATAGAAGAGGACAAACTCCAAATGCATAGCAACAGACCGTGATATCTTGGAAGATATGCACGCTATTCTGTGGTGCGCAATGAATAGTCGTCGACAAGAACCACCGCAGCTCATACGTGCTAGAAGGACATGGGAGAAAGAAACACGAATGAGAGCACATACCCAATAAGAATCATAGCCAGATCAAACTCGCCAAAATGCTCCCCAATCTCTTTGAACGCGGGACCGGTCTCTCCGCCTCGTCCTCTCCGTCTTTAACAGATCAGTACCCAGTATCACCTGCGAAATACACCTTCTTTCCCTCCCCCTCGACAGCCCAGCTTGACCAGAGGGTCTTACCCTGATCATGCACCCCCCCGGCCGGTAAAGTGCCGCAGGTGTACAAGTCAACTTGAACGACTTGCCTGGTATCTCGACGCGTCGAGCGTCCCACTAGCCGGGCATGTGCGTGTCCAGTAGGTGCCCCGATCGATCCAAGGTGCTTTGCGTTGCCCAGTGGTGCGAAGATATGAGGTCCACGCACCCGTTTAAAAAGCGTGGATAAGGTGTGGTTATCTAGGCTAAAAAAGGTTACCGGTGCGCGGGGCTGGGGAGGGCGACGCGTACTGGCCATAATGATTATGCTATCAACGGAATCAGCCGTAGTTTATCTCAACTGGCAGGTCACTTACGGAATGACGACGGCGTCGACCTCTGGCATGTCCTCGATCTTGCACAGCGGGGCAGTGTATCTCTTCGGGCCAAAGGACTGGGTAGGCGAGCACATATCGCTGAACACGGGGTCGAGTGGAACCCTCGTGCTTCGCCCTAGCGAGGGCACAGACGGGAGATCGACGAGGAAGCAAGCATGCCCTAACCGCGTTGCCTTAATCTCGCCTTGGTGCTCTTCCTCTATCCCACACATCGACATCCTCACTGGAGTCCCAGCAGTCCCCGATTATCGGTAAGGCAGGCATGCCGCGCGAAGCTTGGCGGAACTACCCAGCGATGACAAAAGAGGAATAGTAGAAACACACACCATACTCAGCATATCCATCGTCCTTCCGGTCTCCAGCTTGGCCAAGGATTCTGGTACCATACCAGCTTGTCAGAGGTCCAATGTGCTGGACGACCGCCTTTCTCTTTCTTGTGGTCCTCGTGAACGACACGGATGGTAGCAGTCGAGATCATGGCTTTGGATAGGCAAGTGCTCAGTTTGTGGGTCGCTCTAACGGAAAGGAGCGGCATACGTACCCATTCAAGAGCCGGTTCCTCATGCATATGGTGGGAAGGAATGCGCAAGTGCTCAGGCAACGATGACGTACCGGCATCAGATGATGTTTTCCCGAAAGACATCTATTTTCTCACTATTTTCTCGCCCCCGGCTGCCGATGTACTAAAGATTTTCTGAAAGTGTTGCTTTTCATAAAGCTTCCCATTCCATAGTCTCTGAACAGTTTAGCAACAGACTGGTCCAGCAACCCCCTCTACCCCCAAACTGCTGTGCTCCGAGTTTGCAACTGTTCTGATCCCCAGCCCCTTCAATGCGCCACCTCTTCAGTGATGGCAATACAGGTTGATGACTTGTTACAATCCTCAATTGTAGATTTATTGTCGTCTCAATCCAGTTCTTCCAGAATGCCGAATGTGACATCTAGATACTCGGCTCCCGTTTGGAGCCAATCACAAGTCGACTTGGTTCAACGCACCGCACGCCATTTCCGCTCCTATTCTCGACAATGAACGAATACAAAACCGCTGTGGATCTCGTGCTGGATCGTATTCCTCGCCGCCAACCGAAAGGCATAAGCAAAGTGAAGGAGAGCGAATACTTAATATTTTCATATGAGCAATCCACGCATTTCAATTAAAACAGAACAGCCTGGTACAGTACACGTTTGCGTAATGCGAATGAGGAATGATAACTGTTATTCCCCGCTGAAAGTATGAGCTATGTTCAAAACTCGTTTTAGTCATGGATGGAGCGACCTAGTATATGTGGATATGGAGCCGCTGAGAACAGCTCGGTTTCAACCTCGCAGATAACTCCATCGGCGGGTAAAGTGTTGTTTTGGAAGTAAGCTTGCACATACGCATAAGTACAGGTGGAGGAGGCCACCAAAGAGGTGTGCTATAGCATAGGTAAGTTTAATGGTCATACATTTGGTTTCCAACGAGGTTAACTCACCCTTGATGAATTTTGGGTAAGCTGCATTTTCAGGGCTGCGTGGTCGACAACACCATAAGAGGATGTAGAATGGATCACAACCGGGACGGGCTCAGTGAGAATGGAATAGTATATGGCGATGGCCTGAATGGCTGCTCCTGTAGAGACAGCCTCACTGGAATGGCTTACGAGATCGAAGAGAACAGGAACGGGGTATATTGTGAAGACAAGCGTACAGGCGGTAAGTAGGGAAGCAGCGTGAAAGTGGGAGGGAAGGAAGAAGAGAAGAAGTAAGGCTACCTACGTGTCGACGTATATATATAATCTATATATATCTTGCTGGTCCAATCTGTTCCCGCGTGGGTCCTGCGGTGCTATATGCGTGCGTTCAGTGTCGTCATTGCAAGCTATGCTTACATGGCCATCCTATAAGCACGGTCAAGATCTAACTTCGGGTTCTATGCCAGCACATACTCCTCCAAGCTGCACTGCACAATAATGACAGATCAGTTTATTGAATAATGTGAATTAGTCGGACAGGGCCTGACGCAGCGACATACAGTAGGGAACGATTGCGACACAGAAGTGAAAGCGGGTACCTTCAGTCACGAAACGTATAGTATACGGGGCCGTGAGACGAGAACGCAATGAATGAGAGTTGGGACAGTTTTGTAATCACATTGTTGCGTATGTCTCGCGGATTGGAGCGTCCTTGTGTGGTTTGTTGACAAAGTAGGGAGTAGTTTGAGACAACGTGGAGATCATCATTGTGAGTGAAAAAGGCACGGACATCATTATTGTGAATGGAACAGCGGGACGTCCTTCAATTCATGGAAGATATCCAAACCAATTTTACCAAAATCACTCAGCGCCCGAAATTTGGCGGGGGTTACCGGCACCCACATTGATGTATCATTGCTATGTAAACGTACAGTCTTTACTATATCGATACATTGGGCAGCTCTGGGTCTTGGGGGACGTCGCCAAGAACACCTGAATGTCTGCGAGGCACGACTGTTCTACAGATGCAATGACAGTGTTGATGAACGGTTTAACGCGGCAGTAGTAGATCCGATCAACACCAAGCTCGAATTTGAATTTGAATTCGGAACAAATTAGGACTCTGAGATCGGAATTTTGCCGAAGTGCGTGGAGGACCATCATGAGCGTGAGGTCGAGGCCATATATTTGTACGTGAAGGGCTGTGCGCCGCTTGGATAGGAAGAGGCGCGCACCTTCTCTACATGAGGTGTTATTCTCTTGCTTTACAACACTGTCTGACGTCTTTCCTACGAATACCATCTTTCCCGGCTAATCCGGGTTCTTCAGCTGGCAGCGGGGCTTCCGCAGAATGACGAAGACGACAGACATGGGCTCTGGTTCGGGAACGGGTTGCAATTAGTGAAGAATGATACACACATTAACGAATTCACATTCATGTTGATTTATGGCTGATGCGATTGTCCACAAAGATATCTCAGTGAGTGGTTCGAAACCTCATGGTGTCATGAGTCATGAACTGTGCTTTGAAAGGCTTGGGTGCTCAGTAACATGTTTTCTCAATCTTAAATGCTTTATCAAAATTGATTGATTCCCTCCCTTCCACAGCCTATTCTATTCTTGTGTGTCCGTTTGATTCGTCTTCCCGAGATTCCCGCATTATCAACCCTCAATGACTACTACCCTACAAATAGCCACGATGGTATGTTACAGCTTACTCTTCCCGTGAAGTTCGCATTACAGTCCATGTCAGAGCACCGCAGGACTATGTCCATCCTGTCTGTTGGGATACTGAGTATAAGCTCTGTATGGTACCCGCTCTGGCTATCGGGTTACAAACTCACGAGAACTTTGTTCGTTATTCTCCTATGTATAATACTATTTATTGTCTATTCTTGTACTTTCTCGATTTTTGTTCCGATTCCATTCCCGAGTGATGCCGGAATTGCCCGGTCCTTAACAGTGTGCACTGTTGGGAACATAGGGTGAATAAATGCGGTGCATTTCATTGAAAGTCTCTTCGTGCCTTCAACCTTCAAGTTGCCGATGATGAAGTCGCCGTTTGCATTCCTCCACCACAAGGAGCAACGTGCTGATGGAGCAAACTTTCTGACTGAGTGTGCACCTATAAGGCTTTGCTTCAACCAACTGCAATTGCCACCTCCCCAGTTCACTCGAAAATACTAAATATCAGGCATGGCAGAGCAAAGCATCCCTCATGTATCAAGAGCTCTTTGCTGCTTGGTCACCTCTCTCTCATTCTTAATCATCGTCTATCACACTCGCTCTAAGGCTGCGTCCTCACGAAGGGCCCTCTTATAGGATAAAACTGGCAGATATAATGAATACCAATAGAACAGCAAGAGTGTTCATTAATCATCAATTGAGATGCACTGCTCATATTGTTAACAGATTTATCTCGACGCCAACTTTATCTCCGTAGATATTGCGCATACCAACATGGTCGTGGAGTGGTACATCCACACCGATACCTGTAGTGCGAATTGCACAGAATATAACATCTTCTTTGAGACGTGAGCCTCTTCATTTGTAACTCTTGAAGGATACAGCACGTTAACAGTTACCCTTGAGAAACCTGACTCCATCAAACAAGAGGCCTGATCACTATCCTTATAATAACAACAGACCCACAGATCCCATCTTCATTTGGAATGTGACCAATTTTGGGGGCCATAAATGCGAACAGATGAATAACCATCCCGCATTCAACACTGGGGTCACCATCTACCCAAATTACAACCATGCCTTGTTGTCTACCCATGGTAGCCTGGTCTATTACCCATTCGACAGGTACGTTCTTCAACTTCTGATTCTTTCTTAATCATACATGATTCACCCGACGCGTCAGTTATAAGGCAGAAATTTTCGCTTTTGCTCAAGACTCGTTCACTAATGAATCGATTCCCCTGGTTATTCATTCCGTTTCTGTACTTTCGGTGCAAGTTTCTTCATCCTTTCCTATGTTACCACCTGACAGAACTTCTTAAGCGGTCTCAAAATCTCCACTGATGTTAAGAGTGATAGGTTGGGCTACTTGGAAAGGGTACAACCTGGACAAAGGGACGTTGATGTTGTTGTGACCATCCAACGCAGCAACGATGTTATTGCATATTGCCTCATCATTACCCTCACATTTTGTTAGTCTTCTTCTTCAGCACTTCTTCAGTTGGACTGCCCGCATAAAGCTCTGTCATGTGCCCAGGGCTAGTCACTCTCATAATCTGCCTCATCATGATCGCGACAGTGGTATTTGGTTTCCGACAGAGGAATGAAATGGTCGTAATACCTGTTGGAACAGTGTTTTCTTTCACCCAGCTAAGGTCGACAATGCCTGGAGCTCCGCAAGGCTTTGGTAAGTGGCATCTCTTGCTGTTCTACGCAGTACTTAGTTAAGACCTATGCATCCAGGTAATATTCTCGGTATGCCCCACTTGACCATTTCCACCAGCAGGTTTACCCTGCAAGTCTTTTGATACATAGACACTGCTGGACTATTACCATGCCTCGTACTCCTGTCGATTTCCGTGCATAAGCTACCTCATTCTTATCAAATACTTACTCTTCGTGCCATAGGCCGTGGCCATGGTAGGGATCTACTTATTTGCCAACCCAGATGACCTGCATTGTAAACCGCTCACTTGGGGAGAATTCAGTACGTTTTTTCAATGATGCTCGGATGAAACAAATTTAAGCGTGCTCGCAGGATGCGTGCTATGTGATAGGATTGCGCACAAATGAATGGACATGTAAAGAAGACGACATGCATCATCCGGAGTGTCATTGAAATGCTGGTCATTATTAGAAATAGATACTAGAACATTAAAGTGATAAAGACCACCATAGTCGAAATAGAAATTCTGAGTGTCTTCTATGAGTCAAGGAGCCTTTCAAGCTCAAGCTCTAAACCATTCAGGGAATTGTACGAAATCTGGAACCCAAAACATCAAGGGAATCATGGTTATACATCAATCTAAAAGCTTCATCTTGTCATCTACTGAACTCAATTGCTCACCGGTAAGAAAATCAATGAGCCAATAGAGAGCCAGTGTAGCCTACACCACTGGCATCTCCTGCAACATAAAGTATTGAGTGATCATATTTCCGAAATCGAATATTCTTCTCCAATCTCATGACAAGGTCAGGCTAGGAAAATATAATGAGGCAATTATCTTCAATGAATGTAAAAAGACCAGTACGTTGAAGATGTACCACCTACCATAAGCAAACAGATCTCCCTTCTTGTATGCAGTCTGCATTCCTAACTCTCTAGTATATCCGCCCGCAGGAATCAGTAGGTATCCAAATCTTCCTAATGAAGTCGTTAATTTAAAACTCCTTGAAATCCTTCGGGGACAAATCAGTTAAACCGTCTGCACGGGCCTCGATGACATAGATGAAAGCAAAGTCAGGGTAGAGCTCCTCTACCCGCGTAGTTAAATACAAGAAGATCGGAGTAGGATCCTCTGACCTTGTTCCTACAAAAGGAAACACTATAAACATCACAAACCATTGAGATCAAAATCCAACATGTCTGCAATGCGACTCCACGGATTCAGCTTGAGCCCCTCCCTATTCGCTCCCACTTCCTTTGCTACTCACCTCTGGATGCTCCTTCCATACTCATCATCCATAACATTACTTGCGCTCCGCAACAAGAAGCCCATTGCCCCCACAAGTCTCAACACCATTAAATCAAGCCTTGTGCGCCATTTGGCTGCAGCAACCCCAAGAAATTTGATATGCTCGTTGATCTCCTCTTTTGTTATCTTCTGGGGGATAGGCCATAACAACGACGCCGGGCAAGGCGGTCGAAATGGTGATAAACTGGATATAGGTGAGCGCCATATGAGAACAAGGCACACTTGAAAGATGGATGCCCGTGAAGAATACTTCAAGGCACAACATGGGAAAAAAGGGCTACTCCTACACCCTTCCGTTCACCATGAGCGCGGTCTTAGATGGATTGAATTCTGTCATGTAAAGTGCCCTCTTTGAAAAATGTGAAGATCCCCATAGCCAAAGTGAAGTGCTTAAAATTAAGTCATGGCTCGTCCCGCAATAAACCTTTTATCAGCCTTTCATCACGGCGTTGGTACAATGTCCTGGAAACGACAGGAGGAAAAGGAGCAATACGGGACTATTCGTGAATATCAAATGCAGGAACAATGAATACCAGGTGACTGACTTCGAAAAACCAGGATAAGGATTGTATACACCTTCAATTGATAGTCCACGACAACATCCATGTGTGTTATTGTGCATGCATGGGGAAAAAATGCGTGGATGCATTCGATGCATTTGCGTGCATGACAGACAAGACTTGTAGCACCGGTTGAGCATGGGGGATGCACCAACCACTGATGGACGGCCATCGACAAGAACCGGTGTCAGGCCGGGAACCAGGCCAGTAGAAATAACCCGGAATATAGGCTGAAGAAGGTTGCTGAGTAATTATTTGATGCAAAGTATTGGATGAGTAAGCATAGAGAATTAAGAGGAGGATATTCGTACTCATCATGAGTCAGAATGACTAACGAGGAATCAGAATGACTATTGCACGGTCAGAGTAACTTGGCTGAGTAAGTAAAAGGTAGCTAAAAATAGACTAGAAATCTTGTATATAAAAGCCAAGAAATGAAAAACCAGAGAGCGAATTCCTACCCTCAATTTCAGAGTATCAACTTGAGAACCAGGGTGGTCAGAGCCTACCAACACATTTCAGCAGCTCACAAAATCACCGTAGATTTTGTGAAGTCAGACAAGCAGCAGTCAGTAGCCAACAACCAGACGGTTGGCACTCCAGTGAAGACAATCTTAAGAATCAGAGACCGAAGCGCAGTGCGCGCTCTGATTAACGTACAGGTCCTTCTGTTGGACATCCTCAAAGACATTCTCAAGAATCAGAGACCGAAGCGCATTGCGCGCTCTGATTATCGTACAGGTCCATCTGTTGGACATCCTCGAAGACAACCTCAAGAATCAGAGATCGAAGCACAGTGCATGCTCTGATTAAATTGCAGTAACGTATAGGTCCATCTGTTGGACATCCCCGAAGACATTCTCAAGAATCAGAGACCGAAGCGCATTGCGCACTCTGATTATCGTACAGGTCCATCTGTTGGACATCCTCGAAGACAACCTCAAGAATCAGAGATCGAAGCACAGTGCATGCTCTGATTAAATTGCAGTAACGTATAGGTCCATCTGTTGGACATCCCCGAAGACATTCTCAAGAATCAGAGACCGAAGCGCATTGCGCACTCTGATTATCGTACAGGTCCATCTGTTGGACATCCTCGAAGACAACCTCAAGAATCAGAGATCGAAGCACAGTGCATGCTCTGATTAAATTGCAGTAACGTATAGGTCCATCTGTTGGACATCTTGGGAATCAAATCAGATCATAGCATCCGTGCTGTTTCCCCCCGAACTCATATTATTGTACTGACATTATTTTGCAGTGCAATAATTCTAGTCACCCCTAAATTAGCGTGACACCGGCACCGTGGCAGAATGACATTTCAGGAAATGGTGTACATCATCAATCAGTCTCGTTTCTAACAGGACAGAACATGGTCTACTACACATCTTTAGATTCAGTTGTCCCCATCAGCGAGCACGAGGGCTACTCGGTGTGTTATATCTAAAGGCCGGTATACCTCCAGACACGCAAACACCAGACATGCAAACACAAGGGTGGATGGGTTGACAATGGCATGTCTGTGCACTTTTTCTCTGACTTCATGAACCCTTATTTTCATCTTAGCCCATCCACATAAAGGAGAACGTCACTAGCTCACTTCAAGTGATAACCACCTGCATTGTTAGGAGGATACCAATGCATCGTACAGAGAAGGAGCATCAAGGCGAGATCAAAGCAACTTGGATGTGCTACAGACGCTCATCCCATAGAACAACTTGACACATCATTCAGATACAAGCCACTATGACTCTGGACTTAGGTTTATGCGTCAGAGCTAGAGGAAGAATAAGGAGATGGACGTGTTTCTCCTGTGGAACTTGCAGGATTTCTCCACTAATTAGTGCATAGTTCCTGTATTCTTTTCTCCGCAAAAATTACTAAAGTCAGGTTCCTCTGAGTACACTGATGTGGAGCATGGCACATGGGCAACGTGGTCACGCATGTTTCCTCGTCGCGAAGTGCTCCAGGGTATTGTTCACCAGTCTTCCAGCCCAGACAGTTCCGTCATCGCTCTTTACCTGGTATTCCCTACGTTGGAACAACTACTGTTTCTGCCAGGACTCTGCCACTGGTTAAGGAGGAGTAATCAAAGACGCATGGTTCCACAACACTTGTCGACCTACAGTTTGTGAGGGAGACCGTGCCTTTGGCAACAGATATGTGCCTTCCCAGTTTCTTGCCCTAGAGAGGTATGACGTGAAATATTGAGGACATAGCAGAAGGTGTTACAACACTCATCTCGGTGAGTAGCTCGTTATCGGACCTTGATCGGACCAAGCCGTTGCTGACATTCTTATTAGCTGGTATGTCCTGGTCTTTCAACTCTCCCCGGCTACTTCAACTTAACAAGTGAACTGGCGGATCAACCGGCACTGCAGCAGAGGCCTGTAATTTCGGGACACATGTAAGTCACTGTTGCCAGGCACATATGAGGAACCGGCTCTTGAATCGGTTCGTATGCCGCTCCTTTCCATAAGAGCGACCCACAAACTGAGCACCTATCTATCCACAGCCATGCTCTTGACTGCCACCATCCATGTCGTCGATGAGGACCACCAGAAGGAGACAAGAGGGCGCCCAGCGCATTGGACCTCTGACAAGCCGGTATGGTTCCAGAATCCGATTGATGAGGCAAGCACTGGGCTGGCTACCCATGCTTGGGGGTCGCTATCGCTAGCAGTTGCTACTGACCGGAGATTCAACTGAGTTTGAATATCGGTCCGAAATCCCTTGCCGAGGTTCTCAGCAATACATCATCGTACTGTTGCTACTGTTGCGTCTCTCCTTGCAAGTGATGGTGCCATCTGCAATGGTTGATCTCTCTGTATGACATGTCTGGCCTCGTAACCATCCCACATAGTGCTCTATCTGCTCCTCCAATTGGAAACTGAGCTTCAAGTGGCCCTTTGGTTTGTTTTTCTCCCTTCATTTGTTTTACAAGGATTCAAATTGGGCAGGGTGTGGCGAGCAAGGCCTGGGAAACTCAGGTGATAATTGCAAGACTTTTGGCTTGCTATATCTCTCATTTCCAACCTGTGAAAAGGTCCATACCATTCTGGAGTCTGGACAGCCAAATTATCAAGTACTATTACTATCAACACCAATGGCTGACACAATTTCAGTAGATACTGTAATGGACTGTAGGGCTGAAAAGTCTGCTTCCCTTCCCTCCAGGGTTCAAGCTGACATGCTAGGTATTCATTTTTCAATCCATCTGTCTCTTCTGGCTAATTTGACATCCCTTATAGATACTTGTGTGAACGAGATGAGCCCTCAAAATATCGAGACAGCCATATGTACTATAGACACCATTAAGGATGCTTTTGAACACCCTAATTCACTGAAGCCAGACTTGCTTGCGCTCATCAAACCAACTGTTCCAAAACGTCAATGTGGCCAGCCTCGTAAAGCTCCACCGCTATATCCTGGGATAGATGTACCTAAGAGGAAGCGTGGACAGCCACGTATGGAGCAGGCAATTCTTATTGAACCAATGCCAACATGAAAACGAGGCCGGCCTCGAAAAACAACTGCATCCAAAGATTCAAACAAGGCTGCAAGCCGGAATCAGAATGTTATACTGTTGGTATCTTCTATAGTATGTGTTTTCTCTTTGTTTCAGCTACCTGCATCTCACGGCATATTAGAATGTAATGGGTTCCTATCCAGATCGCTCTATTGCCCCTATCTTCCGATCTCAATGACGACAGGCAGCAGCTTCCTCTGTGTCTCACATATTGCCCCTATCAGAATCTGTCACTCAACCTACCATGGAAGCCATTGCATCCACCCTTCACAAGAGGATACTTCCAGACTATGACCCAACACAGCCTTTGGATGAGGATTTGCCAGATGACAAAGATGACAATGGAGATGGGCATGAAGCACCCAATGATGATGAAGACCATGATCCCCCCCCCAGCATACACCCACCACCTAGCTGGCTAATGGCTAGCTTTGAGGCGAACCTTCAGCTCGTGAAGGATTCTGTTATTGGTCATGGCGCATCAACCAAGATTACAATTTATGAGCATCTGAGGTCATTTGGCTGCCACATAGCGACACATTCTTCATTCTTCAACAACATGACATTTCTCCCTCCTTGCTATACAATCCCCGCTTCTTCTACTGGGATCCGCTGGCCCTTGTGGACCAAATCCGGTGTTACAAGCCTGCTTGCTTTGGACATCTCACATGGCATGGGTATTGGCATCGACCACGTCGTATCATTGATTTGGAGGACACGTACTGGCTTATGGGTGTGTGGTATAAATGCAGCTGCTGCGCCGTTACCCTTCAAAGCTGGGATGCTCATGTCCTTACCAAACTGCTGCAGACACTTGCAGGCCAGTTTCCCGCACATTTGACACATCATAGTGGAATGTCAGATAGTGTGCTAATCTTGATGCAATGTTGTTTTCAAAATGGCATGGGTGCTAAGCAGTTTTCGGACAGTTTACAGGTAATGCACCACCGTCGCTATGAGATGTTGGAAGTCAAATACCTACAGATTGTTGAGAGTCGAGCTAAGGCATTGACATCATTGCATCAAACGTACCAACCCTTCCCATCGTTCGATGACAAGACGGTGAAGAGCTGTCTAATTGCACAGAGCTAGAAATGCAACAGCGTCGAAGACACTGATCACACCCACACCCAACACTACACACACAAACACGCTCAAGTTCGTGGGGGGATTCTAATGCGATGAAAGTAGCGAACCAATACAATTCAATTCTCAATATCTCTAAGATATACGCGCAGCAGTAGCGCTCGTATAATATCTAGATTTCTCTAAGTCCAAAGGCTTTTCTCAAGAACAAGAGGGTGCAACGTCTGTCGCCAGGCCTCAAGGCAAGGGTGTATAACACAACACAACTTTGTCAAACGTCTCCACAAATTTCTAACAGTCGCTCGGGACTCTAATAACTACTGCACACACTCAATAACACCCTAAACACCACTTAAACGACTGCGCTCGAAGCAGAAACCAATTCCTATTAAATTCAACACACTAATAAACCTCGCGCGTCGCGCGCTAAACCAAAACCTTCGCAAACCCGTGGAGAAGTGTCTACACTGACACAAGACTCCGAAACTTCCACAAGAGCCACAGGGTTTGAACCTACGTGCTTGAGCTTCCAACCGATCGTAGACTCACAGGATTCAAACCTATGCAATCCAGAGAAACCCCGTCCGACAAGCCAAAGGGTTTGAACCTCTGCGCCTGTAATGCCTCGCGTCACACAAATGCCCTCAAGAACTTGAAAGGGTGACCTTCAAGACACCGTACTCTTATTCTCTCACAGAGTGCAAGTCAAACCGAAACCAGACTCTGCACAGAGTGCCGCGTTATTTTCTTGTTTAAGCGCGCGACTTAAATCACACAATAGATTTCTGATATGGGTTGTATTCTCTCTCGAAGTTCCTAGCTACTCTAAGTGCTAGAGCGCGTGGCTGAAAAGCTTTGCACTATTACACCGGGGGCTCGAAACTTCTACTCTACATCTACACTACAGTATTTATACAATTCTACATCATACACGTCGATACAACTTAATACAGTACTGTTAGAACCTCGGAACATTATTCCTCGCAACGTGCGCGCGTTGTTATAGCATGCCCGGGGCTGGACACTTGGTTGTAGGTCTATCTCGAGACCAGACTCTGTTTCCTCATGGTTTATACTCCACTCGCACTGCATTCTATACATTGGCATGTCACTCGTCATTTCTTCGGAGGATACTTGGAGTGGCAACCAATCCTATACACTGTATCTCATTCAAATGTTGAGTTTCTAGTTTTCTCTGGTTGGTGGGGGATACCCGTGGTAAGCCTAGGCACTGCGCTCTCTGGCCAAACTGGGTTCTCTCGGAGTTATCTATACTCAGGCATTATTTGGGACACGCGCGCGCGTGCCGCGCGATCGGGGCCCTGTGCGTCATCGATCACTGTGTCACATAGTTCTTCTTGAGATCAGGCATGTCTTTTATTACGGCTGCAGAGCATGTATGCAATCTGTTGGTAGTGCATTCAGTATCGAGTGCTGAGCTCTTGTACTTAGTGTGACCTCAATGAAGTATCATACTAAGTTAGAGCATGCACTCTACCAATAGTCACTTCAGACTTGCGTGGGCATGCGCGCATTGTTATACCGCGCGTGGTGTTGATATCACTGCGCTCTATGTCTACTTTCATACACGCGCGCAGCACGCGTGGCAGATCAATCCTTCTCATATCATGTCTGTCTCTCATCAATTCATTGGAGCGCGTCTCTGATCTGCCTCTAGTGTATTCACTATCAAGTGCTGAGCTCTCATACTTAGTGTGACCTCAATCAGTATCATTCTAAGTTAGAGTATGCACTCTACTAATTGTCACTCGAGGTCGTACTGCGCGCGACTCGGTATCGTGCTCCATACATATATTACTGCACTCTGTGTGTTTGACACTGCGCTCTATGCATAGAGTATTGCTCTCTTTCTGTATTTTGTGTTACCTCAGTAACTAGCCCTTATACCATGTATGTATTCATACATATCGCAAAATTACATGGCTAGACATGATGCGAGCGTGTCAACGGACCAAGGTCTGAACACAATTATTCCATCTGCACAGTGGTGCCATGATGTGTACGATAATTTCGTTGAAACACATGAACATGAGTACCATCAACATACTGCTATGCTCAGTGGCGAAGTATTGGCTATTGATCATAGTTTCAAGGTATGAAACTCATGCATTCTATTTTGCAAACTGTCAAGTTAATATTGATATCAGATAGGTAAACATATTGCAAAAATCGCAGGCAAGACTGTATTCAGTGGTCTACTGACAATCATCAATGAATTTGGTCAAATACATGTGTGTGATCTTGTACCTACCAAGGCACATTCCCAGTTTTCACTTGCCCTCACACAAATGTGACATTCTCTTGAAACATATGGGTTAACAGAGCCTCATGTTATTTTCACCGACTTTATGGGAGATAAGAATTTCCTTGAAGAATCATTTCCCAGTCTATGAGCCAGCATCAGACCTATTACTCAACATGGAGACCTGGGGACAATGGAGCTTCCATCACAAGTCAAAGTTGTTGTCCAAAAATCCACCTCACAGATTGAAGCCACAGTTCTCTCGCTTATCACTTCTATGCCTGAAAATGAAGAGAGTGTTTTGGTTGTAGGGCTGGATTCCGAATAGAGTGTTGACCTTGATG
Organism: Armillaria novae-zelandiae; assembly: GCA_030435655.1. NCBI lineage: Eukaryota > Fungi > Basidiomycota > Agaricomycetes > Agaricales > Physalacriaceae > Armillaria > Armillaria novae-zelandiae. The sequence continues at coordinate 27,986 of JAUEPR010000131.1, forward strand.
CTCAGTGGTTGGGTCTTAATGACCGCTGACAGACAGCAATTGTCCAGCTAGCATATAAAGATACAATATGGATCTTCCAGGTACATCTATAAATTTCATTGCTATAGTAATAAATAGCCTAATTGTTCATATGTAAAGCTGAATGACCATATCCATTCAGGGCCTTTTCCTTCCCAGCTAATCACATTCTTGAAAAACCCATGTATTCTGAAAGTTGGCCAAAATGTTAATCTGGACCTGCGTAACTTGCAGGAAGAGAGTGGCATTAAGCAGCCATTTGCTGGTGGTGTTGATGTTGCACACCTTCCAAAATGCAAAGGTGTTGTCAAGAATACATGGATTAGCTTGGCTGACCTGTGTGCCAGGGTTCTGAAGGTCCACCTAAATAAGGATCTAGCAACACGAATCAGTCCTGATTGGCACTCTGACGAGCTCTCCAGTGAGCAGTTACACTATGCTGCTCTCAATGCATGGGCCTCACTCAAAATCTATGAGGAGCTGGAGCAAATGCAAGTTCCTGGGGAAGTGATTGCATTCACACCTGGACAGGATATTTTTCTATGTCCATGACACCAACATAGTTGCCCATGGGCATATTTCTCTTCACTCAGACTACAAGAGCTTTGAGGGTATCAATATAACACCTACACGCATCCTCATCAGGATTACCAAAATCTTTGTCCCAGGGGCAATCATCTCGACACATCGAAAGCAGGCACTGTCAGAATTTGGACAATGTCCCTTCAATCTTGTCACTTTATGCTCCCATATCAGGACATATATTCTGGGGTTTCTTGAACTGGATGCAGAAGAATCTATGCAATCTGACTTGCAGCCAGCAGTGGAAGAAGTGGCTGTGCTTGATACTCCCAATTTAGGCAAGACTGACCCTGATGCCTCATTGTGCGATGATGAACACAGAGAAGCAGAACAGGAAGGCAGATCATTTGGATGACTCATCATTGAGTTCTGTGATCTACTTGCTTCTGCAGACCCTGAGAGAAGGGAAGATGGTAGTCTGGATTCAGATGGTGTCCACAAATGTGAAGAAATTCTTGAAGAGTTAAAAAAAATACCATGGCCAAAGGAATGAAGAAGTGGTGTCTTGAAGGACATATTCCAAAGTCCCATGGGCTTCGCATCACTTTTGCCAGAATTCTCCGTTGACATGCCCGCTAGGCATTTATGTGTGTAATTTCGCATTTTATAACATTAGACACCAGTTGAGAAGTCCTGTGACTGAAATAAGAGAGATTAGAGAAGAGCGCAATGAAATAAGCATAATACCACGAATATTCAAAGTGACTATTGGTAGAGCGCATGCTCTAGCTTAGGGGGATACGAGACACGGTCATCCTAAATATGAGAGCCCAGTGTTCGATACTAGCTGCACTAAGATGAAGTGGCGCACGTACTCTAAAAAGATAATTGAATACACGTGCAATGTAAATGAACTATGAGAGACCTTGATCTATGACGTGCAAGGCATGGATCGACCGGAAACTTGCATGCATCATATAATCAAAACCCCAGGGCAGATAAAACCGAGATACTACACTGCGGCCAAAGCACACAGGGTCTAGGCATCACACAAGTCACCTTGCCGACTGGAAGACAATGGAGGAATATGAGCAGAGCAAATCCTGATAGGTGGGAGCTCCGAGGAGATAACCTGTGGCGGGTTACATGCTGCGCACACTGCTAACCGACGTCGCAACCATGCGTGCGAGATAAGTCTGGGTCTTAATCGACCTTCTGACCAGTGTGCAACGAGATGGCATGCTCAACGGGATGCACAGGATGCAGACGATTGGGATCCGAGCAGGAAATAGTGCTAAAACCGGTTGTATTAATTTGTAGAGCACATGATGTATAAATACAGTAGTATAGAAGTAGTGTACAAGTTTTGGACCCCCGGTGTAATGGTGCAAAGCAGATTAGTGACACACTCTAGCACTTGGAGCAGTTTGTAGCTTCTAGAGAGAGAATACAACCCATATCAGATACATATTGTGTGAATTAAGTTGTGCGCTTGGATAAGACAGTGGCGCGGCACTTTGTGCAGTAGTTTTGGTTTTGGTTTGACTTGCGCTCTGTGAAAGGACGAGAGTACAGTGGCTTGAAGGTCACCCTTTCGAGTTCTTGAGGGCATTCGTGTGATGCGGGGCATTACAGACAGCAGAGGTTTGAACCCTTTGGTCTGATTAGTGTTCGCTCTTCTGTGTTATTTCTGCAGGTTGGCAAAGGTTCAAACCCTTTGGTTTGTCGGACGGGGTTTCTCTGGAGCACATAGGTTCAAACCCTGTGGTTCTTGTGGAAGTTCTGGGAGTTGGTGTCAGTGTAGATGCTTCTCCAAGTGTTTGTGAAGGTTATGGTTTAGCACGCGAGGTTTTAAAGTGTTGTGTTGACGATTAGTGGTTTCTTTTGGTGGTTATTTGAGTTGCGCGTGATTACTAGCGAGTTGTGGATACGTCTATCGGCGTTTAGAGTGTTTGGAAAGCCCTTTGCCTTGAGGCCAAGTGACGAACGTCGCGCCTCTTGTTTAGAGATAACCTTTGGACTTAGCAAAGTCTAGATACAAGACGAGCGCTATCGCTTTACGTGTATCTTAGAGATATCGAGAATATGGTTGTTTTAGTTCGCTACTTTCATCGCATTAGAATCCCCCCACAAACTAAAGAGGGTGTTTGTGTGTGTAGTGATAGGTGTGGGTGTGATCAGTGTCTTTGACTCTGTTGCATATCTAGCTTTGTGCATGCAAATGGCACTTCACCGTGATGCTATTTTTCTACCAGACCCTAGTGACATGAAGGTTATAAACTCACATCTGGCATGCCTCTCTCCACCTATGACATGGAAGGAATGTCTACAACAAAACCCCATGTTTATCAGGAGACATTGCAAGTTTGTTGTTCCTCCACCAGAAATTCTCTATGATATTGTGTCAAAGCTTTTCAAAACATACGATCCTCTGAAGGATACTCAAACCGGACTCCTATTGTTTAATGCTAGCACCTGGAAAACAGTACAGAACATCCTCATTCTCATCCACACAGGATATATCTCTGATCCACCTGGAATTCATTATACATGTGCCTTGGTGTCGAATCAAATGGCCTACCCCATTATTGGTGTTTTCAGGGCACAAATTTTACAGAAGGCAGAGTGCACTGTCCAATCAGGCATAGTCTTCCTACTAGTGGTGTCTCTCCTTGTCATACAAGCAGCCACTGACATGCTGGCAATGTGTCTACGCATGTAATCTTGCGAAATGTATCAATACATGCATTGCATAATGGCTAGGTACTGAGATAATGAAAGATACAGGTAGAGCGCAGTGCTATATGCATAGAGCGCAGTGTCAAACACACAGAGTGCAATGATATATGTATAGTGCACAATATAGAGTTGTGCGCAGTATGGCCTTGGGTGACAATTGGTAGAGTGCATGCTCTAACTTAGAATGATACTAGTTGAGGTCACACTAAGTATGAGAGCTCAGCACTTGATACTGAATGCACTAAGAGGCAGATCAGCCACGCACTCTAAGGAATTGATCAGAGACAGGCATGATGCAAGGAGAACTACATTGATCTATGATGCTTGCTGCGCGCATATAGGAACATAGAAGTAGAGTGCATGAAAAGATGCACGCTGCACGTGTAGATGGAAATAGACATGGAGCGCAGTGATATATGAGTCGAGTGCAGTGTCAAACCAATAGAGTGCAGTGATCAAACCAAGATAGCATGCAGTGTAACAACACACGCACGTGCAAGTCTTCAGTGATGATTGGTAGAGTGCATGCTCTAACTTAGTATGATACTTCATTGAGGTAACACTAAATACAAGAGCTCAGCACTCGATACTGAATGCACCAGAAGCAGACTGCATACGCACCCTAATGCATTACTGAAAGACATGCCTGAGAACTACATGACACAATGATCTATGACACATAGGGCGCAGATCATGTGGCATGCTGTGCATGTGTCCCAAATAATGCCTGAGTATAGATAACTCCGAGAGAACCCAGTTTGGCCAAAGAGCGCAGTGCCTAGACTTACCACAGGTATCCCCCACCAACCAGAGAAACCTAGAAACTCAACTTTAGAATAGGATACAGCCTATATGATTGGTTGTCAGTCCAGGTATACTCCGAGGAAATGACAAGTGACATGCCAACGCAAAGAGCGCAGTACGAGTGGAGTCTCAACCATGAGGAAACAGAGTCTGGTCTCGAGATAGACCTCTGACCAAGTGTCCAGCCCCAGGCATTCTATAACAACACGTGCACGTCACGAGGGATCATGTTCCGAGGTTGTAACAGTAGTGTATTAAGTTGTACCAAGTTGTAGGACATAGAAATGTATAAATATGTTAGTATAGATAGAGTACAAGAAGTTTCGAGCCCATGGTGTAATAGTGCGAAGCTTTTCAGCCACATGCTCTAGCACTTAGAGTAGCTAGGAACTTTGAGAGAGAATACAACCCATATCAGATATCTATTGTGTGAATTAAGTCGCATGCTTAGATAAGAAAATAGTGTGGCACTCTGTGCAGAGAGTCTGGTTTTGGTTTGACTTGCGCTCTGTGAGAGAATAAGAGTACGGTGTCTTGAAGGTCACCCTTTCGAGTTCTTGAGGGCATTTGTGTGATGCGAGGCATTACAGGTGGCAGAAGGTTCAAACCCTTTGGCTTGATTGGTGCTCGCTCTTCTGTGTTTTTTCCGCAGGTTGGCAAAGGTTCAAACCCTTTGGCTTGTCAGATGGGGTTTCTCTGGACTACATAGGTTCAAACCCTGTGAATCTACAATTGGTTGGAAGCTCGAGCACATAGGTTCAAACCCTGTGGCTCTTGTGGAAGTTTCGGAGTTTTGTGTCAGTGTAGACACTTCTCCACATGTTTGTGAAGGTTTTGGTTTAGTGCACGATGCGCAAGGTTTATTAGTGTGTTGAGTTTAATAGGAATTGGTTTCTGCTTCGAGCGCAGCTGTTTAAGTGGTATTTAGGGTGTTATTGATTGTGTGCAGTGGTTTATTAGAGTCTCACGCGATTCCTAGAAATTTGTGGAGATGTTTGACGAAGTTGTATTGTGTTATACACCCTTGCCTTGAGGCCCAGCGATGGAAGTCGCGCCCTCTTGTTCTTGAGAAAAGCCTTTGGACTTAGAGAAATCTAGGTATTATACGAGCGCTATTGCCACGTGTGTATCTCAGAGATATTGACAATTCAATTGTATTGGTTCACTACTTTCATCGCATTAGAATCCCCCCACGAACTTGAGCATGTTTGTGTGTGTAGTGTTGGGTGTGGGTGTGATCAGTGTCTTCGACACTGTTGCATTTCTAGCTCTGTGCACTCAGATGCCTCTTCACCACCTTACTGCATTTGTTTATCATCACAACATCACTGTGAGTTTAATTTCTTTCTTTGTTGTTTGTCTCGATGGCTGGTAATAACACAGGCCTTTAGGCAGGAACCTACAACTCAACTGGACAACATTACCAAGGACATTTTGACTTGTGGCTTACAAATAAGCGACAGGCCCTTCTCAATTCTGAGATAATCTGTACTGTTGTTCCAGCCTCCCACCCTGTTACTGGTTGGGTTAATGGTAACCTATATGTTCCAACAACAGAGGTATTCAGAATTCTCCCTGTTCCAACAAATATTCAAGTCTTGAGTACTATGACTCAATTCAATGTAGCTGACCCTCCAAAGAAGTTTCAGTATCTAGCAAGAAAGCAGGACACTCGCTTTGCTGTACTTACTGTTCATACATTGGAGAAGAAGCACCTCTTCTCTGATTGCATGCTGAACGAGCCGTCTTTCACTGCTGCACACAATTCAGATCCTATATGGCTTGATGCTGTAAAGATCTGGAACCATCATGCCAATGGGGAGACCATATTCTATAAGGTATGACCTGAATCTATGTTCGCATCTCTCAAAACTCACACAACAGTGGTACATAGCTAATTGAACACTTGAAGACATTTTATTCGACATGGAGAAAGAACATGAATGCAAAGCATACAATGATTGCCACATACAATGCACGAAAGCCTATTGACTGCCTCATCTGCCATGTCGACATTTGTATACACAATGCCCCGGTAGTCCTAAAGCAACTCTCATTATCACAACCTGTTCCTTTGTCTGGACTGGACATAACCGAGCAGCCAGAGAATCCACATGCCAGCGAGTCTTCCATACAGTTCCCAACTGCACAACCCCCCTCCCAGGCTGCAAGTGATGTTCAGTCCCATGTTGGAGTGTTCATTGCGCAAAAACATACCATTTCACAGATTTCGGGTCCATCTATGCAGGGTCTGGCAAATCCAATCAGCTGAGAATCCAGTTCTGGATCAAACATGCAAGCATCCAGGAGGAAATGATCTTGTCACAAATGCCAGAAATGTGGGATGGGTGAAGGGTGTAGGGGAAATACTGGGGTGGCCAACTGCAGAAATAAATGCCAGGATTATGGGCAGAGGGATTGTGTTGGGAGGGATCGCTGCAATCCAAAAAGAAGGTATGCTACAGTGGGAGGGCCTAAGCACTAAGGAGATGGCTACATGTGCAAAAAGAGGATACTGAAAGGACAGAAACAGATGTATTTGACTAGTGTTAGTTGATGTATACATTCAGGTAACAAATACTAGAAAAATGTGAGCAAAAGCTGAGCCAAAATATCATGCAACACACCTGATATGCTTCAAGCCCTTTCTCGAGCTTTGAAATGCTGTCCAGCCCACCCAGTTCAGTCCTGTTTCATTCTACTGTCCATTTTGTAAGTTTCCAGAGTCGCACACATATGCCAGATATCACAAGAGGTGAGAATTTGAGGCAAGCAACCGACTGATCAATCAGATCAATGAATCCGACGACAATTCTCAATTAGAAGCATATTTGGAACTCCAGTCAGTAGCGAAATATGGATCATGAATTAATTGTATTTCAGTATGTCCAAATTACAGTGTTAAAACATTATTTGTAAAATGGATATAGGAAAACTGATTGTAGAATAAAAAATCTTGGCTTTTCCATTGACGAGCATTTTATAAGAAATGTGATTGCTAGTGAATGGCATCATTGCCGGTCAAGCTATGGATAAGCAGCTGTGCCTCAGGCACACAAAGTAGCACAATTTGCGTTCTTTCTTTCCCCCTCATTTGTCAGCACTCAGAGAGGGTTTGAAACTGTCTGAAAGTCATTCAGTAAGTACACTACAATATTCTCCTTCCTTCCCTCTTTCTCCCTCCTCTCCTTTGCTTTTTCTTTTTTCTTCTGACTGACCCACAAGCATCAGTAGCGAGCCAAGGGCTGCGCATAACCGATCAAAGATGCTTGAATCACACAGTTAAGTGGACATTGAAGAGTAGTGAAATTGTATTTTTCTTCTAAGTAATACATGCAGTGTTTATATACTACAGTCTTTGAGTCATTAATATTCTACAATGTTCTGTAGTATTCTAGTATCAGCAAGAAGAAAAGAGAAGATAAGAGAAAATACTGGTAAGCCGAGGTCAACACCGAGAAGGCTGAGAGTAAGCATGTGTTGACTCATACTCAAATCAGAAAAGACCCCGATATCCACAACACAGAAGTCCTGTGATGGCAACAGAAGAACCGTTGAAGAGCTGTCTGAGTGCACTGAGCTAGAAATGCAACAGCATTGAAGACACTGATCACACCCACACCCAACACTACACACACAAACATGCTCAAGTTCATGGGGGGATTCTAATGCGATGAAAGTAGTGAACCAATACAATTCAATTCTCAATATCTCTAAGATACACGCGCAGCAATAGTGCTCGTATAATATCTAGACTTCTCTAAGTCCAAAGGCTTTTCTCAAGAACAAGAGGGTGCGACTTCCATCACCGGGCCTCAAGGCAAGGGTGTATAACACAATACAACTTTGTCAATCGTCTCCACAAGTTTCTAGCAGTCGCTCGGGACTCTAATAACCACTGCACACAATCAATAACACCCTAAACACCACTTAAACAACTGCGCTCGAAGCAGAAACCAATTCCTATTAAATTCAACACACTAATAAACCTCGCACGTCGCGCGCTAAACCAAAACCGTCACAAGCACGTGGAGAAGTGTCTACACTGACACAAAACTCCGAAACTTCCACAAGAGCCACAGGGTTTGAACCTATGCGCTCGAGCTTCCAACTGATCATAGATTCACAGGATTTGAACCTATGCAATCCAGAGAAACCCCGTCCGACAAGCCAAAGGGTTTGAACCTTTGCCAACCTGCGGAAATAACACAGAAGAGCGAACACTAATCAAGCCAAAGGGTTTGAACCTCTGCACCTGTAATGCCTCGCGTCACACAAATGACCTCAAGAACTTGAAAGGGTGACCTTCAAGACACCGTACTCTTATTCTCTCACAGAGCGCAAGTCAAACCAAAACCAGACTCTCTGCACGGAGTGCCGTGCTATTTTCTTCTCTAAGTGTGCGACTTAATTCACACAATAGATATCTGATATGGGTTGTATTCTCTCTCGAAGTTCCTAGCTACTCTAAGTGCTAGAGCACATGGCTGAAAAGCTTTGCATTGTTACACCGTGGGCTCGAAACTTGTACTCTACATCTACACTACAGTATTTATACAATTCTACATCATACACATTGATACAACTTAATACAGTACTGTTAGAACCTCAGAACATTATTCCTCGCAACGTGCATGCGTTGTTATAGCATGCCTGGGGCTGGACACTTGGTTGTAGGCCTATCTCGAGACCAGATTCTGTCTCCTCATGGTTGATACTCCACTCGCACTGCATTCTATACATTGGCATGTCACTCATCATTTCTTCGGAGGATACTTGGAGTGGCAACCAATCCTATACACTGTATCTCATTCAAATGTTGAGTTTCTAGGTTTCTCTGGTTGGTGGGGGATACCCGTGGTAAGCCTAGGCACTGCGCTCTTTGGCCAAACTGGGTTCTCTCAGAGTTATCTATACTCAGGCATTATTTCGGACACAAGCATGCATGCTGCGCGATCAGGCCCTGTGCATCATAGATCATTGTGTCATGTAGTTCTCATGCATGTCTTTCAGTAATGCATTAGGGTGCGTATGCAGTCTGCTTCTGGTGCATTCAGTATTGAGTGCTGAGCTCTTGTACTTAGTGTGACCCCAATGAAGTATCATACTAAGTTAGAGCATGCACTCTACCAATAGTCACTTCAGACTTGCGTGCGCATGCACGCATTGTTATACTGCGCGCGATGTTGATATCACTGCGCTCTATGGCTATTTTTATATATGCATGCAATACGCGTCGCAGATCAATCCTTCTCATATCATGTCTGTCTCTCATCAATTCATTGGAGTGCGTATCTGATCTGCCTCTAGTGTATTCAATATCAAGTGTTGAGCTCTCATACTTAGTGTGACCTCAACCAGTATCATTCTAAGTGAGAGCATGCACTCTACTAATTGTCACTGACGACTTGCACACACGCGCGTTGTTACCCTGCGCGCTATCTTGGTTTGATCACTGCACTCTATTGGTTTGACACTGTGCTCTATTGGTTTGACACTGCGCTCAACTCATATATCACTGCGCTCCATGTCTATTTCCATCTACACATGCAGCGCGCGTCTTTTCATGTGCTCTACCTCTATGTTCCTATACGCGTGCGGCGCGCATCATAGATCAATGTAGTTCTCCTTGTATCATGCCTGTCGCTCATCAATTCCTTAGAGCGCATGGCTGATCTGCATCTTAGTGCATTCAGTATCCAGTGCTGAGCTCTCATACTTAGTGTGACCTCGACTAGTATCATTCTAAGTTAGAGCATGCACTCTACCAATTGTCACCCAAGGCCGTACTGCGCGCGACTCTATATTGTGCTCCATACATGTATCATTGCACTCTGTGTGTTTGACACTGCGCTCTATGCATATAGCACTGCGCTCTATCTGTATCTTTTGTTATCTCAGTACCTAGCCATTATGCAATGCATGTATTGATACATTTCGCAAAATTACACGTGTAGACACCTTGCGAGCATGTCATATCCCCCACACTAAGCTATGGACCTTCCACGGTCCACCAGTGGGTCTCTGTCTATATGCGCGGGTCTTTGTCACTGCGCTAATCGTCTCTCTTCATATAGGAAGCTATTAAGTCATTTGCAATGCTTCTGTTCTTGTGTATGCTTGGAACCGTGTCACTAATGCTGCAATGTACATCATGTTGCAGCATTTTAAGTTGTGCAATCCGGTTCCCATTCTTTCTCTTTGACCACCATCCTATCATCTCATTGATATGAATGCCGAGGGACTTCTCTGCGCACAACCGCACGGTACTTTACTGGCACGGTGCTCTACCTCGTTGTGTCTTGCACACTTCATTGATGTCACTCTTTCTTGCTGCCCTCTTCATGATGTGAGCAAGCATGAAGTCTCAAAGCTCTTCAGCAATCAGTGGCTTGTCAAGGTGTCCTTTGCCAACCTCGATTTACATCTTCCTGATTTCCACCAGTTATTGAGTGGAACTTTACTCCATATCTTCTACTAGTTGGGCTCTTCCAACTCGTATATCACTGCGCTCTTGGAATATTTTGACTCGCATCCATAGAGGTAGTCATCTACAAGTTATGCGCACTGTAATATGTCTTATTCACCATTATTTCTGCTACCATGTCATGAGCCATGGTCTTCGCTCTGGCTCTTTTCATCTCTTTTGGCAATTGGTATCTGCATTGCGCTCTATACTTGTTGCTGTACAGTAATCGCAAAATTTCTTCTGCCTTCACAGGTAATATGGTAATACCTTATGTATACCACTATATCCCCCCCACTAAAAGAATTGGACTGTCCTCGGTCACAAAACCACACACCTCTCAATAGACTCGGATATATCGCGTGGAATGTGAGCTATTCCCACAAGCTTCTTGTATTTGAGTACAATCTCTGTTGGATATGCGAGGGAGGCATTACTCCCATCCACACATACCAATACAACATTTCTCTTTATGTCACAAGTACCAAAGCAAGTGCTGCACATCCTGTCTTTTGCTCTTAGTGATATGTATGCCGAGGGTGTTTCCGCATTGCGCGCGTCTCCGCATTGCACTCTAATCCTCATCCAAGTTAACTGCATCAGAGATCTTTGGATTGGCAACTTCTTCGAACTCCTCAGTGAAGTTTGCAGGCCATTTATCTTTTGGCTCTGGGGAGTCAATGATTCTTCTCAATTCTTTCGAGTCCTTGCGCATCCAATGCAATACTCTATCATTGATATTGATAGAGCGATGCATGAGGTATGGAATCACTCGGAATGCCGCTATCTTCGAACCAATGAGTGCACCATCAAGCTCTGCTAGGATATAATTCCCTGCACTCGAGCAATCTACAACAACTAAAGGTCCCAGATATCTTGGCTTCATCTTCGTATTTAGCGCGCTCTCAATCTGAGTGTTGTGCATCAATACTAGATCTCCTCTCTTGAAGTTATAGGACTTAATCTTATTCGCATTCATAGTTGCGTATTTCAAGGTGTCCTGTCTCTTCTGTTCATCCATATTGTTCCTCATTTCAGCAACCTTATCCGCATGCTTCTCTAGCGCAATCGCGTGCAAGCTGCGGAGTTCCCAATCCTCTACCATTTTCCCTGGGTACTCAACTAGCCAGGTTGCTTCAATCACATCAAGCGGTAATATGGGATGCATGCCAGTAACTGCAAAGAAGGGAGAGCATCCCATTCTCTTTCTAACAGTAATCCGGTCTGCCCACATTATCAACAAGAAGTAATGGTGCCATTTTCTCTCATTTCCTCTGCAAGCCTTGAATAAACTCTGCCTCACATCCCAGTGAGGTCGCTCTATTCTGCCATTTGCTTGCGAGTTGTATGGTTAGATTCTAATCCCTTTAATCCCATACTTTCTCTCTAAATACGCTACCGTGGCTTTAAATGGTTTCCCATTATTGGTTACAATCAGGGAAATACATCCCCATCTACAGATGATGTCTTCGAACATCCATTCTGCAATAGCCTGTGCTGATTCGGTTGCTAAAGTCCTCCCTTCCATCCAGCTCGTTAGTGCGCATCGTCCATGTACAATATACTTGTGATGGTTCGAAGCTTCTGGCATATGCATTGTATCTGCATGTAATACCTGGAAGATCGATGGCATAAAGGTAACGGTTGGTGGGGCCTTGATAATTGTCTTCTGTCTCTGTTGGCATATCTCACAGGTGCTAACAAACCAAGAGATATTGCGCTCCATTTCAGGCCACCAGAATCTCTCTTTTACTAGCATCTTTGTCGCGTACATCCCTTGGTGTCCAAGTTGATCATGCGCGGCCTTCATAATGTACATGCGCCAGTCTGGATATATAACGAGCTTGTATTCGGACTCTATATCTCGTCTATACAGTCTGCCCTTATCCACCATGAAGTTCTTTGCATATCTAATGAAGTTGCGATAATGGTCATCCTTGAATCCCGGTAATCGCGCAGTAGGGTTTTCATGCCACTTAATGACAAGAGGTAACTGGTGATCCAGCATTTTCGCATACCCGCTCCTGCGCTCTTCGTCATAGTGTTCAGTGTCACTATATTCAGCTGCCTCTGGTAGGAGTGGTCCCGCGTTATACAGTACTAAGTACGTTTCACCGTGCTCTGTTGCCTCCTGCATTACTTTATCTTCATGAAAGTCATGCACAGCTCTGTCAATTGTTACAAAGCCATGCCTCGTATCAATTCTCTCTTTAAAGTCTGCTATGTCTTCTACTTGGTCCTCTGTCTCATTAATGAATTCCCAAGGGTCCTCTTCCTTTGGACTGTATTCATCTTCTGGGTTCGAGTATTCCTCATCTCCAGGCTGAAAGCTGCACCTTGATAACCCATCAGGAGCATGTCTCTCTCCCGGAACATGTACCAAAGTAAAGTGGAACATTAATATTGACTCAATCCACCTGTTTATTGCTGCATTAGGGACTTCATCCGGGTTCCTAAGCATCCCAGCAATGTACTTCGCATCAGTCTCAACTACCAGTTTCCGGACACCAAACAACCAGTGTCGACATGCATGCAGAGCTCTAAAGAGGCTGTACAATTCTCATTTGGGCTGCGAGAAACGAGCTTCGCACGTGTTTAAAACAGTAGGCCCAAAGCGCACGTATCGTCTTCGTTTAGGGTTGTCTGGGTCTACCTGGCAGATGTAAAACCCAATCGCGCGGTATGATGTATCCACACCAAGTATTACCACGGTGAGCAATTCATAATCAATTGGCATTAAGGAAGGGCAATCGCGCAGTGCATCTTTAAGCATCTGCATTGCTTCCTCCTGATCTGTACCAAACACAAAGGGTACCTTCAAGCGCGTGAGCTTGGTTAAGGCATCTGCTTTTTCTGCATAGCCCTTGATAAACATTCGATGTACTCCTACTGTTCCCAGGAAGGAGTGCACATCTCCAAGATCTTCGCAAGGACCCCATCTCAGTATGACTCCGACCCTATCAGTTTCTGGCTTTCTACCCTTGTAAGTGCAGCGGTGTCCCACAACCATTATCTCTGACACGCAAAGTACAGCCTTATGACCAGAGAATGTACCTCCTGCATATTTCATGCGCTGCACAACGCGGTTCATATTCTGGAAGTGTTCCCATACGAATCTTCGTATTCCGGCATTTTCAGGTATTGTTTCATAGCCTCCTCCCTTTATTTCATAGTGCATTTCTGCTCCTCATATGGGGACATCATCTACATAGGGTATTGTAACATGTGGTACCTCCACTTGCAGAATATAAGTCACATCATCGTGAAATATTGGTACTGAGTTGGTCCATCCCATCGGTAATGTCACTAGTCGTAGCGCACCAAACAGCGTCTGAAATGTCGTCATATCTCTTGAGTCTTCATCTAATGTTCTCTCATCATATCCTACATACAAATCGAGGGTACCCCCACAGGAGCGTCCCGCGAAATGTTCCGCAAGCTCATCAGTCGCAGGGGGCACACCTGAGTGCTTTATAGTTACAGCATTCAATGGCTCCAAGCTGTGGACGAGTCTGAGACTCTTTCCATCCTTCTTGACCACACAAAACCATCACGAGCGATATGAGGAATTTGATGGCTCGTATACTCCAGCTTTGATCTTGGTTTTGATGATTTTACACACCTGATCAAATATTCCAGGTGGAATCGGTATGTTCTTCTGTATCCAGGGAGTATGTTCTACTGCTGGAATGGTCACAGGTGGGAAGTATTCCTCCTTAAAATGACCGCGCTCGGTATCGTCCCATGCAAATCCCTCGTTCTGTACACTCATGAATTCATGCATGAGTTTGCGCTCCTCTTCCCAAAGGAATTCCTCGCTATGTACTTGGTCAATAATCTCTTTGTGCTCCTGGGTATAACGTCCTGTAGGTGTGAACTCGGGTGGATGTGTACTCAACTGAGGCATATCCCTGAGTGGATCACCCTTTATTTCGCGCACAATCCTGAATTCCGAGGGTAGACCTCCTGTAATAGGTCTGACCTTCTGCGCAACTGGTTCGTACTTCTTGGTTGCAAATACATCTCTTACAGAACCAACTGCGGGCATCGCGCATGTGATGTCTGTTTTCTTATAGAAGTAAGTTGCGCTCTTATCTCCCATGCTCGTTTGAGCATCGCGCGCAGTCTCCGTATATGCGCGCACGTTGTTGGAACACGGCTTAGACTCGCGCATAGTCTGCGCGGCCTCCGCTCTCTGCTTCCTTATATCTCTGATATCTTCTAGCGCACCAAAATACGAGGATAATGTCCCGCGCGCTTTTGTATCCTCGCCACACACCGTTGAGCTTGCGACAGCATGTACTGCCTGTAATTCTTCCTTGTTAAACATCTGAGATCCTGTGGGTTTTGCGTATCTGCTGATCACCAGGTCTCCATTGCAATCAGCTTCTATCATCAGTGCTAACTCTCCTTGATCATTGATCAAATCATTGATCACTGAAAACCCTCCTCAACTTTGCACGTGATGAACTTCTTTTGTCCTCTTGGGAATGTGGGTATCATAGCACATCGCACTGAGTTGGGATCTTTTATTTTAATTGTCTGACCACCATCTGCAGTGTTGTAAACAGTACTTGTAGTCAATACATCAAAAGGACGACCTAGCAATACCTTGTAGGCAGGGTCCTTGATGATATGCACTTGCAAGTAAACTGTAATATCTCCAAACAAGAATGGGATATTCTTTGCCATTCCGAGGGACTTCTCAACTTGCTTATTTGCTGATTGCATGTTGATCACTTTGTCTGGGTCGTATATTAGACCCAATCGGTCTGCAACTCGACTTGACATGGACACAATTTGCGAACCAGTATCATACAAACTCTCAAAGCGCTCTGTACCATTTATGAAAGGGTACACAGAGCGCAAGGCTTGGGAGTCCTTCGCAACATAAACCTGCTTTGGGACTTCTCCCTTTTCTTCCGCATCCTTCAAATACTGCTCGAAGGGATCTTGCCAGACAAGCGTGCCTTCCGGTATTCCATTCATAGCTTCAGTGGTGACAATAAACGTCCCAACAAATGGAACCTGCGATAAATGTATCGCTCCAGTTGGTAGTCCATTGTTATCATCTTCCACCTTTTCCTCTGCAAATGGGAACACTCACTCTGCAGATTCTTCTTCTGATTCCGAACCTTCCTCAATCACTAGTCCAAACTGTTGCTTCCCAGTTTTCTTGGACTTTCCCAGAGGTACACGCTTCATAGTCAATTCCTGTTTTACCACGCCACCAATTTTAGAGAGCGCAAGTAATTCTCCAACTGTCACAGCAATGGGTGACTTCATGAGTCTCTCCAATACCTCGGGTGAGTTTCCTTGGTCTTCTACCGGTGCTTTCAGACGATAGGCTGACTGTTTCTCTTCCGCTGTGTACGGTACAAATCCCGTTGTCTTCTGTAATCTCTTTGGAGGACCTCCCTGCTTACCCACGTTGGTAACATCTGTTGCAACCAGGTATGGTATCTCTGGTTCAGTTGTCGCATCACGCGCAGTCGGTATATCCTTGGGTATGGGGTCCATCCGTACTTGCTTTTTACTCTGGGGGGGCATTACTACTGCCACATTCTTCCTTTTTGTCACTTTTGATACGTGCTCCTCATCTTCGCTATCAGATGAGTCACTCAATACCTCAACTCTTACTGCTCCACTCCATTTTTTGGTTTTTGCGTCCTCCGGGGGTGATGGTGAACCAGACCTGGCAACTCCACTGATCTTATATTGGTCCCCTCCTGCCTTCATCGAACACCTAGAAAAACCCTGCTCCCTATCTTCGTCATTGGGTATCTGGGCAATTGGATTATCAGGTGGAGGGCCTTTACTCCATGTTCACGCGCCTGTATCATTGCTCTCTTGCAGCGATCTCATTGCATACACCTGTCTCTCTCACTCCTGTTTTTCTTGGAGTAGCATGCTGTATCCTCTTGGCACATGGAACAGACCCGGTGTTGATGTTGATGCAATCACCACATTCTGGCTCTGAACCTTGCTAGCCTTCGCGTGTGCGTAGCACTCATCAATGCGCTCCTTCACATACTGACCTCATATGTCTTTGGGGATGTCACCTCCACCAGGGAGACGTGCTCTTCCATCTACGAGCTCGATCTTGCCTGACTTGATATATGAGGCTTTGACCAAGCACTCGTTTGACATGTGCCCATCTGTATCTCCACAGAAAAAGCATGCACGTGATGGGTTAGTGCTATGCGTATGCCCATACCCCATCAATCTCGGTCCAGGATCATATGAGGGTCCTGGAGCTCTGCTTGATTGCTGTTGCAAGAAGGTCAGAATGCTCTTCTGATTCTCCAGCATCGATTTCTCTATGCTCGCAAGTCGTTTGTCACTTGTGGAGGTCTGCTGCTCAATGAAGTCCTTCATGACTGCCATCACGCTCCCGATCTCTTCTTGCTTTACCGTGCGATCCTTGTCTATGGGCATATTGTGCATGGTCGTTGTAGACCTGTGCTGCTCTCGTGTGGAAATCACAGGAATACCTCGTCCTTCATCTCGTTTTCTGTCCATGGATGAAAACACTCCTTGTAGCACATTCAATCCAGCTTGCATAACCTCACTCAAGGTATATGGGTTTGTGAGCTCCCTTTTTGCTAAACCTGTGGGTAGTGGGAGACGCTCTAGCTGCAACTTGATCGATCTGTACAATTCATCGGACATAGGTGCTAGGAAAGCATCCACAAGTTCCCTGTTCGATTTCACCCATGCGAGCGAAGCTGCCAGGACTTGGAACTCTCCTCCTGAATGCCATGTACTCACTCTTGTCAGAGATCTGCAGCTATATCGTATCGGCGGACCAATCTCTTCAACTCCAAGACAGCATCGCAGTCACCATCACGCACGCGCCATCGTAACAATCCATTACTTCGGATTTGAAGTCCTCATACTTCTCTCCAGTCTTGTAACTTGGGGAGTAACTTCCACTGTCCGTTTAGTTCGGATATCCGTATACGACACCGCAGCTTTCTTCTTCTCATCTTCATCAGTGATTGAACACTTGGTGAAGAGATCTTCAAGGCGCGCAAAGAATCTCTCGAGTTCCTCGGGATCAGAGGAGCTCTCAAACCTCTGGTGCAGCCTTCTCATTCAGGCCTGGCATAGAAGCGGCCATTGTCACAATATTCTGATTACCAGGGTTCGACTGACCTGGTGGTTGGTTTACAATAGGTTGCGAGTTTGAAACAGAGCTAGTTCCACGCTCTGTGGGGATAGTTTCACTGGGAGATACCCAAACTCGAAAGAGACTAATGTTGGGATCAACTGGTGGAGGGGACACAGATATTGATGCACTCCTCTGCCATTGAACGTCTTGGTTTGCGTCGATTCTATCCCGATGTCTTTTCTCAGGATCGAGCGGGTAGGCAGGCAGTACTCTAACACCACGCGCTTCTTTCTCCGACCTAGTCTTAGGCTCTTGAGGTGGAATACGTCCAGCTATTCTGACTCAAATATGCAATGCTCTCTGGGGTATTTCTACCCATTTTCACTAAACAATAATTGAGATGATACTCGTCTAGCAGATTTGCTCTGAGGAGGAGGAAATCAAAGATAATATATAATTGTTTCACGCGTGTGCAACTAGATTCTCTAGAATCCAATTGTATCAGGTTTTGAAAACTACTTCCCCCTCCTTGCAGTGGGCTCCAGATGAAGAGCTGTCTGAGTGCACAGTGCTAGAAATGCAACAGCATCGAAGACACTGATCACACCCACACCCAACACTACACACACAAACACGGTCAAGTTCGTGGGGGGATTCTAATGCGATGAAAGTAGCGAACCAATACAATTCAATTCTCAATATCTCTAAGATTCATGCGCAGCATTAGCACTCGTATAATATCTAGACTTCTCTAAGTCCAAAGGCTGTTCTCAAGAACAAGAGTGTGTGACTTCCGTCGCCGGGCCTCAAGGCAAGGGTGTATAACACAATACAACTTTGTCAATCGTCTCCACAAGTTTCTAGCAGTCGCTCGGGACTCTAATAACCACTGCACACAATCAATAACACCCTAAACACCACTTAAACAACTGCGCTCGAAGCAGAAACCAATTCCTATTAAATTCAACACACTAATAAACCTTGCAGGTCACGCGCTAAACCAAAACCTTCGCAAACATGTGGAGAAGTGTCTACACTGACACAAAACTCCGAAACTTCCACAAGAGCCACAGGGTTTGAACCTACGTGCTCGAGCTTCCAACCGATCGTAGATTCACAGGATTCGAACCTATGCAATCCAGAGAAACCCCGTCCGACAAGCCAAAGGGTTTGAACCTTTGCCAACCTGTGGAAATAACACAGAAAAGTGAACACTAATCAAGCCAAAGGGTTTGAACCTCTGCACCTGTAATGCCTCGCATCACACAAATGCCCTCAAGAACTCGAAAGGGTGACCTTCAAGACACCGTACTCTTATTCTCTCACAGAGCGCAAGTCAAACCAAAACCAGACTCTCTGCACAGAGTGCCATGCTATTTTCTTCTCTAAGCGCGCGACTTAAATCACACAATAGATATCTGATATGGGTTGTATTCTCTCTCGAAGTTACTAGCTACTCTAAGTGCTAGAGCGCGTGACTGAAAAGCTTTGCACTGTTACACCGTGGGCTCAAAACTTGTACTTTACATCTACACTACAGTATTTATACAATTCTACATCATACACATCGATACAACTTAATACAGTACTGTTAGAACCTCGGAACATTATTCCTCACAATGCACGCACGTTGTTATAGCATGCCTGGGGCTGGACACTTGGTTGGAGGCCTATCTCGAGACCAGACTCTGTTTCCACATGGTTGATACTCCACTTGCACTGCTCTCTATGCATTGGCATGTCACTCGTCATTTCCTCAGAGGATACTTGGAGTGACAACCAATCATATACGCTGTATCTCATTCTGATGTTGAGTTTCTAGGTTTCTCTGGTTGGTGGGGGATACCCGTGGTAAGCCTAGGCACTGCACTCTTTGGCCAAACTGGGTTCTCTTGGAGTTATCTATACTCAGGCATTATTTCGGACATGTGCGCGCGTGCTGCGCAATCAGGCCCTGTGTGTCATAGATCATTGTGTCATGTAGTTCTCATGCATGTCTTTCAGTAATGCATTAGGGTGCGTATGCAGTCTGCTTCTGATGCATTCAGTATTGAGTGCTGAGCTCTTGTACTTAGTGCAACCTCAATGAAGTATCATACTAAGTTAGAGCATGCACTCTACCAATCATCACTGAAGACTTGCACGTGTGCGCGTTGTTACACTGCATGCTATCTTGGTTTGTTCACTGCACTCTATTGGTTTGACACTGCACTCCATGTCTATTTCCATCTATGCATGCAGTGCGCGTCTTTTCATGCGCTCTACTTCTATGTTTCTATACACGCGCGGCACACGTCATAGACCAATGTAGTTCTCCTTGTATCATGCCTGTCTCTCATCAATTCCTTAGAGCGCATGGCTGATCTGCATCTTAGTGCATTCAGTATCAAGTGCTGAGCTCTCATACTTAGTATGACCTTGACTAGTATCATTCTAAGTTAGAGTATGCACTCTACTAATTGTCACCTAAGGCCGTACTGCGCATGACTCTATATTGTGCTCCATACATGTATCATTGCACTCTGTGTGTTTGACACTGCGCTCTATCTGTATCTTTCATTATCTCAGTACCTAGCCATTATGCAATGCATGCATTGATACATTTCGCAAAATTACATGTGTAGACACCTTGCAAGCGTGTCACCATTATTGCATTAGTTGCACTCAAGAATGAAGGGCTTACTGTTCACCACTCCTCACCATGTCTGTGCCAACAAGAACTGAGCCATGGCGGCAGAGTGAGAGAAAGAACCCAGTTTCTTCAAAGACACCCCACATTTTTGATGTCCAGTCATCTGACATGTTCTTCCAATGTTCTTTGCATGGAGAAGCTGTGCTCTCATTTACCACTTCTACATCACCAATTGGGTACCAGCAACCCCCACCAAATTTCGGGCTCTGAGCGATCTCGATCTCAGCTGGAAATATGCCACTTTCATGGATGCACCTACTGCAGCTCAAACGAGGAAGATTTGCGAATACTTTTGCAGGAACATTTTGCTCAGGACATAATTATACATGTATTCTTCGAAGCAGAATATTTTTAAGACCCTGTTTTACTATAGTTTCATTGTATTTATGGCATTAAAAATGCCTTTTTAAAAAATATGCTCTGAAGAATACATGTATTTTATTTTAAAAACATATCCTGTAATTTTTCCGAAGCAATATGAGGGTTGTGGAAGCCTGTACCAGGTGCATTTGAATCAGTAGTCCGAAGGCTTTACAAATACAACCAAACAAAGGTGTCCTCCCACTTTTACACCATCTCATCTGCTGTTGATGGATGTGGTCCTTATTGTACTTCCGAAATACTTGAGGAAGTATACCAAGTACAGCATGGTGCAAAAAGATACCTCACAGTAGCAAAATTGGATTTTCAGTTAGACTAGCATATAAAGAATTGTAAAAATGGCTCAGGATTAGATATTGCAAAGGCTAAATCTGTGCAAAAGACAGAAGTGACTTAAAATATAGATACAAACATCTCCAGACAGCTGTAGCCAAGTTACTGGAGCTGCAGGGAATCTGGCAGTTGAGGCTGACAATGAAGAAGCAGAGACAGGGGCTGAAAGGTGCCAAGAAGAGATCATAGATGTTGATATTAAGGGACAGGATGAGAGTGATAATTAGTATTATTCTAGGAAGAATAGTGCTACTATATACTTGAACTTGTATGTAGCATTATGAAAAGAGAGGAGCATCCATCAGTGAGATTTGAAGCAATTAACATTGATTTGCCATCAAAAGGGCCAAAAATAGGCTTAGTCAGCTCACATTTTGGAACTGGCAGTTGCCGGTACCCACACCAATAGCATCTTTGGACCAGCGATCAACTTCAGACCTGCACAGAATGTAGCCACCACCACCATCATGTGAATCAGCTCATTCGATACTGATTTTCTCATTCTCTGCTTTGCCCACAGTCTTGCTACATGGGACTTGCTTAAGCAAATCATTGCCATCCATTGCTCCAAACATACTGAAATCCAGCTGCTCCTCACCTTCAAGTTAGAAAGTACATGCTGTGCAGCAGTTCACCAGTCACCAATCTGGATTGGTACAATTCAGTTCTCTCATCACTCATGATTCGACATTGTCCAATATTGATAGGAATACATCATAGCAAATGCTGAATTGCTCGCATAAACCACCTCCAACCGGGGTGTAGTGAAGGTCACAAAGTGTTTGAACAAATGCTTGAACAGACATTTGCAGGCATCAAAGTGTTGCTGCATGAAATAGCTCCATAGTACAAAAGGTGAAGGCTAGGCTGGGTTGTATTGGAGCACAAGGGATAAAACCATGGCAAACCAGCATAGTAGTCGAGAGGGCAGGTACCAAATATCGCCCTGGAAAAGCATTTGTCAGAGGGTATTGAAATGGAAGACATGGGCAACATACTGTATATATCAATAATTGAGATGCTGGTGTTGCTTGATACATCATCGATAGGTGCTTTGTCTTCATTTCATTCTGCTTGCCACTGCAAGTAGGCATCTTTCATCAGTTCAAGTAATTCTCTGAATGCATCAACTTGCTGAAGAGCTGTCTGAGTGCACAGAGCTAGAAATGCAACAGCATTGAAGACACTGATCACACCCAACCCAACACTACACACACAAACACGCTCAAGTTCGTGGGGGGATTCTAATGCGATGAAAGTAGTGAACCAATACAATGGAATTCTCAATATCTCTAAGATACATGCGCAGCAATAGCGCTCGTATAATACCTAGACTTCTCTAAGTCCAAAGGCTTTTCTCAAGAACAAGAGGGTGTGACTTCCATTGCTGGGCCTCAAGGCAAGGGTGTATAACACAATACAACTTTGTCAAATGTCTCCACAACTTTCTAGCAGTCGCTCGGGACTCTAATAACCACTGCACACAATCAATAACACCCTAAACACCACTTAAACAACTGTGCTCGAAGCAGAAACCAATTCCTATTAAACTCAACACACTAATAAACCTCGCGCATCGCACGCTAAACCAAAACCTTCGCAAACATGTGGAGAAGTGTCTACACTGACACAAAACTCCGAAACTTCCACAAGAGCCACAGGGTTTGAACCTATGCGCTCGAGCTTCCAACTGATCATAGATTCACAGGATTTGAACCTATGCAATCCAGAGAAACCCCGTCCGACAAGCCAAAGGGTTTGAACCTTTGCCAACCTGCGGAAATAACACAGAAGAGCCAGCACTAATCAAGCCAAAGGGTTTGAACCTCTGCCACCTGTAATGCCTCGTGTCACACAATAGATATCTGATATGGGTTGTATTCTGTCTCAAAGTTCCTAGCTACTCTAAGTGCTAGAGCACATGGTTGAAAAGCTTTGCACTGGTACACTGTGGGCTCAAAATGTGTACTCTACATCTACACTACAGTATTTATACAATTCTACATCATACACGTCAATACAACTTAATACAGTACTGTTACAACATCAGCACATTATTCCTCGCAACATGTGCACGTTGTTATAGCATGCCCGGGGCTGGACACTTGGTTGGAGGCCTAACTCGAGACCAGACTCTGTTTCCTCATGGTTGATACTCCACTCACACTGCTCTCTATGTGTTGGCATGTCACTCATCATTTCCTCGGAGGATACTTGGAGTGACAACCAATCATACAGGCTGCATCTTATTCTAAAGTTGAGTTTCTAGGTTTCTCTGGTTGGTGGGGGATACCCGTGGTAAGTCTAGGCACTGCGCTCTTTGGCCAAACTGGGTTCTCTCAGAGTTATCTATACTCAGGCATTTATTTGAGACATGCATGCATGTGCCACGTGATCGGGGCCCTGTGCATCATTGATCAATGTGTCATGTAGTTCTCTTGGGATCAGGCATGTCTTTTATTATGTCTGCGGAGCATGTATGCAATCTGTTGGTAGTGCATTCAGTATCAAGTGCTGAGCTCTTGTACTTAGTGTGACCTCAATGAAGTATCATACTAAGTTAGAGCATGCACTCTACCAATAGTCACTTCAGACTTGCGGGCGCATGTGTGCATTGTTATACCGCGTGCTATGCTGATATCACTGCACTCTATGGCTATTTTTATATATGTGCGCAACACGTGTGGCAGATCAATCCTTCTCATATCATGTCTGTCTCTCATCAATTCATTGGAGTGTGTATCTGATCTGCCTCTAGTGTATTCAATATCAAGTGTTGAGCTCTCATACTTAGTGTGACCTCAACCAGTATCATTCTAAGTGAGAGCATGCACTCTACTAATTGTCACTGATGACTTGCACATGCGCGCATTGTTACACTGCATGCTATCTTGGTTTGATCACTACACTCTATTGGTTCGACACTGCGCTCAACTCATATATCACTGCGCTCCATGTCTATTTCCATCTACGCATGCAGCGCGCATCTTTTCATGCGCTCTACCTCTATGTTCCTATACGTGTGCGATGCATGTCATAGATCAATGTAGTTCTCCTTGTATCATGCCTGTCTCTCATCAATTCCTTAGAGCGCGTGGCTGATCTGCATCTTAGTGCATTCAGTATCAAGTGCTGAGCTCTCATACTTAGTGTGACCTTGACTAGTATCATTCTAAGTTAGAGCATGCACTCTACCAATTGTCCCCCAAGGCCGTACTGCATGCGACTCTATATTGTGCTCCATACATATATCATTGCACTCTGTGTGTTTGACACTGCGCTCTATCTGTATATTTCGTTATCTCAGTACCTAGCCATTATGCAATGCATGTATTGATACATTTCGCAAAATTACACACGCAGACACATTGCGAGCGTGTCAGCGGGTGGTTGGAGTTTTTGCCGAGGATATCTTGATCAAGTTTGAACAGTTTTTCTGTGCACAAAGTTTGAGTGAGCTGTCTTATTATTTATTTGTATGGCAGCAAAACAGATTGCTCACTATTGCTAGGCATAAACTCTTGAGAGGACTTGAAGGACCTAAGAGTCCAATACACCGAGTTGATAAGTAAAGGCTTGCGTACATTACTCTTCATTTGATGGATTCAATTTATTGACATACCAGTGATCAACCAACAGAGGCTATCACTGGTGAAAGCAACATCCACATGAATTACACCAACTACGACACTGATATTGTTGCTCGTCACCATGTTAAACTCAATGGTTGGCCTATTGGTATCAAATTTGAGAAACTATCCAATCTGAAGAATTTGCAAGACTTGTGTCAACTCCGAGATTCCTTGACGATGAGCACATGCAAGTGGATGGTGATGAGCAAGAAGCAGATCAAAGACCATGGGGAAGGAAGGACTCAGTCAACACGAGGCAGCTGGGGAGGTGGTGAAGAAGAAGAGGAAACAGCGCTCGGATGCTAATGTGATAAAGCCTAAGGAGGGAGCAAGGAAGAATGTTGAATGTTCAGGGAGTATAGAAGAGCATGATAGTCAAGGAAATTCAGGTGAGGAAGAGAGTAACAATGAAGGTAGGTGGCCACTAAGGAAGTGGCAGTGAGTTCCAGGTTGCAAGGGGAAAACAGTGTTCAGAAGTCGATCAATTATTGATGATGACAACAACGCTAAATAGATACTTCTACTTAGTAGTACGCATTTAAAAGCCTTATACTCAATACATCGATGCATTTATTCAATTATCAGCTTTACATTAGACTTATATGCAAAAACAGTGGCATGGTGAATTATTTATAAGGTAGGGCCAGCTCGCAGAACGGTACATCACGTGAACCGTGACCCACTGTGACATGGACCCTGCATCCATTAATTACCCTGTAGTGACACATCTTCTGGCAGGATAGAGCATGATAGCGTACAAATTGTGACATTAAAAAGTTAGCAGTAAATGAGAGTAATTAAGTGTGCTTTTAAGAGTTTGATGCTGCAAGTTGCTGCCTGACAGTTTCAACTTGTATTTCTGCAAAAAATGTCTTTTGCACATGCATCATCACTCAAATGAGGCTCATCTGTACATTGCATCGATGCTCTTCATTAGCAATTAGTATTTTTTTCCAGATACTAAATGTGTACCCTCTGAAATTGCAATATTCTTTTTATCTCCAACTCAACTTTTCTTTTTGACATACAGTCATTCACCGGTCACTTAGACCCTAAAATTTGATTGATGGCTGGAATATTTTTTTCGCAAAATGGCTAAAACTTTTTGTACTCAATATATACTACTACAATCTATTGAGTTTGAAAAAATTTGACAAAGCTATATGTAGAGAAATGGTCGCTACAGAGGATGGTTCTGGTGATGGTCCAAAAAGGCAATCCCAGTCATCTTAGACCCCAGTCCAAAATCAGGCCACGTCATCTCTCTTCATAGGTATCATAATTATTTAGGCTGCTATAGTTGTAAAACTGCTCTGGAGACTCACTGGAGGGTTTACTGGGGGCTGGAATATGTTTTTAATGGATTAATACTGTTAACTTATTTGTATCATGTGACATACCCTAATAAGGCAATTTCTGTTGATTGAAGCAAGAATGCCTCAGAACATAGTGAAGCACTATATAAACCAAAGAACAAGGGTCAAGAAAGTAATTATATATTATATATTATTTTTCAGAATTTTTTGAGGCTTGGAAAATGAGTGGAAGGTGAGTTTTGAGCCAGGGTCTAAGATGACTGGGGGGGTCTAAGTGACCGGTGAATGACTGTAAGAACCTAGATTTCAGATGTTCTTGACTGTGTTCTTCCTTTTCCTGTACATTTAAAACAAGAAGTAGTACTTTCAGAGCAAACAATGTGTACAGAATGCATGTAGAAGACGCACTTGTTGTAATGAATGTGAATATTAGTACAAATTTGGTTATACTTAGTGTTTGGGACCTGATATCCAAAAATCGGAAACCGACAGATTGTTATAATTATATTTAGCTACAAATTGTCGGTTTTACATTTTCCAAAAAAGCCTTGCACATGTTTTTATAATGATTTTTGTGCTAATGTCACCGTTTGTCATGTTTGTGTCACGTGATGTACCATTCTGCGAGCTGGCCCTACCTTACCTTTATATGCAAGAATCCACATTAAACACGCACTATTATACATTCTATGAGGTATAATGGGGCCCAGAGGGCACTCACAGCGGCAGGAGAGGTGAAATAACTGGCAATTGGCAATGCAGGAGCCGATCCCAATTGGGAAATATGTCGGGATTGGTTATGAAAGGTCCCCAGATGATTCCAATGAGCGGCATATGCTGGCATCGGCTTATGCAAGGGCCCCGAGGCGAGGTAAGGCCCTGAGGCCAGTATTTTGGGTGTTAGACATCTTGAGGTAGGGGGGAGCCATTCAGGTGTAGGGAATCTACTACAAATAATTACAATAATAGGCTCCCTGACTTTGGGAACACCTATTATTGTTGTTGCCACATGGGTCGATCAGGTGCACCAATGTAGAACAGCTTAAGAATAGAATCATAATAAGCTGGCAGACGAGCAGGTTGGAGGTCCTAGTGTAACGTCATGATGCACATGGTGGCACACCGGGCATTTGGATCCTCGCTTTAAGAACAGATGTATCACATTGTCTACATGTATCAGAACAGGTAGAAGCAATGGACCCAAAGTCATGCTTCAGGTTTGTTACAGGGACCACATGTTAGAGCATCCAAGTGAAAAATAAGGTTAAGTTTTGTGTCAGCCATTGTCGGAATGTAACATACGGAGCTAGTTTCGGGAACTTTGGGGAGAATCATAACACAGCTATGAGCGCTTGAGGTCGAACAGCACAACATCATCCAGTAATGAAGAAGAGTCAGCACATCGCTAGAAGTGGGTGACAACACTGTAAGGTAAGCCATCAATAAGTGATCTGCCTCCCAGAAAGACAGAAAGGGCTTGTCCATACTCAGTGTAAGTCCCAATGCTAAACCATAAGAACGACGGACCGGATTGACCCTATCAGTTTGAGTAGAATACCTTTTCCACATACCTTCTTCAAAATGCAGCTTTGAAATTTGAATACCGAGATGCAGAGGCACACCTAATTGTCCGCGGTACCTGGAAGCTCTTGAAGAACCACTCTCCTGACATGGAGCTAGAAATGTCATCCTACACAGGAGGGGCATTGGGAGTGCAGGCAAGGGGGGACCGAGTAGATTCTGTCCGTGGCATGTGTCTGTTAAGGCAGGGGGATGTAGTTTTCCCATTTCAGTAGCTAGGCATTCCATCATCGATTCATTCTACCTCTCGGACTTGGCGAGGGGTTCCAGTGTCCTTATCTCTCTGGTAGGGATCTAAGAAGAACAGATAAGTCCTTACTGCTTATGTTGGCCAAGCTTGCAAAGTGGAAGAGAGCTCGAAAGATGATGAAAATGAGATTAGTTTAGCATACTCACTGTGTATCCAGAAATACGAGATTACCATGAAATGAGTACACCTGCAGATTTCTTGTACATGTGCAAATGTACATCAGAGCTGGGGTGAAAAGCTGATAATGTGTCTTCCATTAAATCAGTGTGGCCATAATGGTACATGACAGTACATACTTAGATAGATACTGTCCACCTAGCTCACTCGGAGGGAACATATGAGTGCCTGCAAGGTTAACTCAGCGATTAAATTCTCTAGGAGGCGAATTCTCATTGCTGGAACTAGACTGCGTACATGTATCGTTATGTGGTGGATGTCCAGATAGAGAGGAAATAAGAGATGAAGATGAGTGTCTAAATGCTCAATTTCCGATGGTACACGGTGGACTTGAGCTTAAAATATTAATCACTGCCTCAATCCTCGTTTATGAAGACTTCATAGACATGGGCGAGCGCTAAATCATGGAGGGTTGAAATCAAAATGTGCCTGAATATACTGAATCAAAGCCCAATCTATGGATCATGATTGAGGAAAAACTAATGTAGCATGTTCAAATTCTGGTAGTGTATTAAATCTCTCTATAGTACATGATGGTTCGAGGACAGGGAAATCAGAAGTAGGATGACGGTCTTCGTGATCGCGGTGCATCCTCAGTAATTGTCAGCAATCTTTGTGTCTGGTGGCTGATCTGGGGAGACCCAAGGGTGATTGGCCAAATATGGGAGAGCTTGAGCTGAAATAATTGCTGTTTACCTCCATCACAAGATGAAAGACATCACTATAATGTGTGATTTTCCTTAGGCACGTAGGTGACAAGAAGTCTTTAATGTGGTCTTCAAATATCACTCATGCTTACTCATACTAAATTGATGATATTTCAACCGAAATGTCTGATAGAGGATGAGTGGATGACTTACAAGCAAGATAATATTGGAATGTTTGCCACAGCTATTACATTTCTCCATCAATACCGATGTCATTCGAGCTGCTCGTATGAACAAATACAAAAGACTTTACATTAATGGAAATTAAAATTTGACATTTCGCCTAGAATGTGACCTTTCAGTGCTTTCAAAGTTATAAGTTCACCAGTTCAAGACCATGATCCAAACACAGTCAGATGCAATTTCATTCTGTTTTATCCTTCAACTCAATCACAACATGATAAATTTGCTTACAATGTGTACATTACTCCACTGTAATCTTGAAATCACCACCACCTATAATCAATCTTACTCATGAAGACATACTCCCCGAGAGGAGCAGTCATACTACCAACGCGCCTCATCCGATCCACTTGACCAGAGACCTGGCTTGAGGCAAATTTGGTCCGGTGATGGTTCCAACCCTGTCTTTATCGCTCTTGACACTTTAAAATCTCCTTAAAAACTGTCAGGAGCACGATCCAAAGCAGGACCTGCTTCTAGATGGTGTTAAATACTGCTGTTACCTTTGCAAGTGAGCCAAGCAAAAAGCACTTCTGAGCCGCACCACTATTCTGATTACTGACAAAGGGAATGAATAAAACAACCTGTCCTAAACAACGCAGATGCATGGGGACTGGTTCCAGAAGACAAAGAAATGTATCACCTGAAATAACTGTATGACCTGTCTGGCCATGTTCTGCCAGAGTTTGTGGGTTCAGCCTTGCATTCATTTGATCCGTGCCGTACATACAGCTTGACAGCCAGGTACATCTCCCTGGATGAAAGAAGGCCCGGAACTCGGGTGTTGGAGACCTCAAGCGCATGCAAGGCTTTCCGAGATTGCAGAAATAGCCACCACCATGGTTTATGACTATCAAATCACTCTCTTCGACTCACGTAAATACATACAACACTATAAACACTTTTCGACTGAACAGTCAAGGTAAAGTGAACTCATGTTCGCCACTGAGAATTTGTCCCCCTCATCAGATTTCCCGTCTCCTCTCAGTTCCTCTCCTTCCTTTTAGAGGTGCTCGATATAGGTTCAATATTTCTGGTGTCCAATTCCGTTTCAACTCTGACATGTATTGGAAATCTAGTAGACCGAAGTCAGATTAAATATTGTACTGGAAGTTGATCTCACTGCTGACCCTTCAGCGGAAATGTGATGGACAAGATGAATGCACATCCATGTTGGTATAAGGAGGATTCCTTTCTCGCTGAAGGTATGTCCCATGAATGTCATTATGTTGCACAAGCCAGTGAATCAATACATCGCCCCTATTACTCCAGATGGATACTCGTACCTCGGACCAAGATGGACAGGGTAGAATCAACCAGCTCCGTTAGAGCCTCAGTACGGGCGGTACTTTGACCCGACCGCAAATTTCGGTGTTATGAGAATCAAACTGCGCTCATCTTAAAAAAGCATTGCCCAAGGCGAGTAAAATATGCTGGCTTCATCATTCAAGCTTACAGCATTATGGAGCCTCAAACACATCACTGACACACTCTCCTCTCTCTGTCACTCTGGAGGGCAACGATGGGAACAAACGCTAGATCCGGAGAGACAGGGACCAGAAATGAATGAATACGACTTAGGTAGCCCGGGCACTGCTACACATTAATTCAGTGCGTATAAAACTGACAATGTGTATTTCGGACCACTAGACTCTTGTTAAGGTCCCTCACTAGCTCACAAATATACGCGCCACGTCTTTGGCTTCTGCAGTAAATTATCTCTCTGGTCATAGCATTTGCATGGTTTTCCTATGCTAACATAGTGCAATTGTCAGTCTGACAAACAGCCCACAAAAGTCCCGAGAAGGACACCAATGGCATGCGAGTTTTGTCGAGGTGAGAAGATTCCTATTGAAATAGAGTTATCCAATCTATTTACAACTTAAAGGCCGCAAAATGAAATGTGACGGAATCCGTCCTTCGTGTGCAAATTGCGAGAAATGACAAGTAGCCTGTACCTACCAGCCAGTGTGAGTGGTTGAAACTACGAGCTGGAAGAAATATCTAAAATGTCACTCATATAGTAATACTAGCAAATGAGGTGTAGTTGTCAAGAGTAGGATTGTGGCTTATTCGTTAGGTGCACCATATAATACATCATATAATTGTTCTTTCCTTCTTTCAGTGTGAAATCGTGTGGCAGTGTTACACTATATTTCGCTTTACAATAAATCCAGTTCCCTTGTTCAAAGCCATCAGTATTTGCATGGAGCGAACAATAGGGCATTCAGATGAGCGCACGATGTTCATACATCAATTATGAATGCCATGACTTCTCCCGAAATTGAACTGCGAGCGTCTGTTGCCGATAAGTGTCTGGAGCTGTATCATGCTAAAGATATCTCTTGATGGAGTGAATTAAAACAGAAATTGAGAGTCAAGAAGCAACAATGGTATAGACTTTTACTGCTGTTAATTAATCTAATATTCTTGGTCCTACTAGATCAGGCACTTTCTCGATGAATCTCAAAACTTGACCTCATAAGCCGGTATACTACACTCCAAGTCAACAGAACTTACTATTGGTGTATTTTACAGGCTTATTTTCACCTATTTTCAAATTCATTATTCTGATAGACACACTTCCTTCAAATCCCTCAAGGTTTCCACACATTATTTATCTAAATAGTAATACAGATGACAGGAAGAAGAAATCATGCTCAACATGCTCAGATGAAGTATCACTTTATACATAAAAATATGAATGTTTGACATACGGGTAATTTCCACTCATCTCAGTCTCCCAGTCATCATATGCATCTCCTGTAGAATGAGCGTCACTCATTGAGTGGTGCTGCTTATGCATGTACATTCTAGGATTGCCTTCTGTGCACCTGTCGTCATATTTCCCCCTCGGAAATACCGCGTTGCAAAATTGACTCCTTCCCTGCTCCTGTTCATCCTTTTTGAAGGATGGGCTCAATAGCGCAGGACGCCAGACGAATTTCTGTTGTGATTTCTTCATGGGACTGTCGTACTGGGTATATTTCGTTGAAGGCGCCATAGGCTGGTCGAAGTAAGGAGAGGAGAGATAATGGTGCAAAGGAGAGTTTGACAGAACTGGGACCGTAGAATTCAGATGATTTCGATAATGTCGGAGCATATTGGAATTGACGTTGAACTCCCTTCTACATCCAACAATCGGACATCGAAAAGCTATATGCATAGCCATCAATGATGGGTGATTTGAAAGCAAAATCTGCGAGAGACTTACGAGTGGCGCCGGTATGTGTATTGATGTGTATTTTGAGGACACTGGGGCGGCCAAAGTGTTTATTATGGATTGTGCAGATAAACCTCTTGGTATCGTCCTCGGTGTCTTTGCTTGCCGTTGGAGGTGAACAACGGCTACCACCCAGAGAACTGCCTGATGCTATGGGTTGATAAGGGAGCGAAAGCGAAGAATAATGTGCAGGATGTGAGCGGTGGATATCCAACGAATACTGCTCCCGTCTTTGAAGTGGCAGAGGTGGTATATACAAATTAGCAGGTATGAGTGAATGAGACACAGTAGATTTGATGCTCCCTTCTGGCGGGATGGACAACAAATGTTCTATAATCAAGTAATGGTGGAAATTTTAGTCGTTATAGAAGAAGGTGGGATATATCATATCGGGCTGACCTGGGAACATTTTGTGAATACTAGGGAGTGAGATGTTTTCGGGCATTGTACTTGCTAGTCACTTTAGATGCTTATTCTCCGCTTTCGGACATAACTACGTCAGCTGAATCGGGTTGGATCTACAGTTCTGTTTAGCAGCATGGTCACCCCGAATTTGTCTTTCCATAATTTGGGACGTGAAGCAGCTCCTACACCGTGGCGTTGTCCATCTATGTTTTTGCTATGCCACAAGACATCATTCAGTGCACATTTGACAGCATTTACTAATTATGTCGAGCAGCTTACAATTTAGTTTCCACAAAAAACGGTGTGCTGGGAACTTTGTACATTTCCATAACACGGTGATCATACTCTACATCTGCACCACTGTCCCTCATCATCATCATCCCTAGATGGCGGTGTCTTACAAAATATTATCCTCTCAAGACACGTTCTCCCGAAAACCATAGTCAGTGGTCGTTGAAGAGTAAGAATGGGACTATGGTCCACTATTGTGTAGGATAAAATGATGACACATGAAATGAAGTTCAGGGAGATAGATGACTCAGCAGAAAATAACAGAAAACGCGAACTATCTCCCTAAAGGAACAGACGTACGAGCCTGATATAGTAACACCCTTATCCCTATACATGGTGAACTTGTGAACCGTACTGGCCTCAAAGAAGAGGGGTTTTATGGCATCCCACTATCCAAAAAGGTGAAATGCACAAGACACAATGTGATACGACAGAGAAAGAAGAATTACTGAGGTTATGTGCATCTTCTCTTGATCCTTTGTTCATCCCCAAATCCCCGCCTGAGATCGAAACGTCAAGGAGGCAAGGTGAGGTCTGTAATCTCCTCAGTGAATCTATGACTTTGAACGAATACTCGGATCGCCTTTCCCAGATAGCTAGGATTCCAATGAAGCTAGAATGCGGTATGGTTGACAAATCAGGAATGTGTGGACGTGATAGATACGTCTCTTTGGTTCTCTTTATCCCCTAATAATAGGTGCTTTAGTCAACAAGATAGATATTATATGGTATATATGTCTATTCTGAGGATTTATCACTCAGTGATTTTGAAGGCTGATAATGCTGCGCCTGGAGGGAAGGCCCGGTCTTAATGATAGATTCACGATCAGTCAGGTGGACGATCTTAAAGCGGCTTCGTGAGCCCTTGAATATCATTATACTCCGACTCGGAAGTTAATCTCAAGCTTTTCTTAGTCGATCATCTACTCGTTGTTCATACCATGACAACTCTTTCATCCCAGTCCGGAGATGCAATATATGTAATGCAGCCAGATACAAGCGGAGCGTTTGCATCATGTTACCTAAGAAGCCGATAACTGAGGCGCTGAAAGTTTCAAATCATGGTTGCGACACGACTAGAGAATATTTTGAAAAAAGAGTTCAACATTGCATAGAATACTAACTGCGTTTGAGTACATTCATGTATGTTCTCATGTCTTCCCTGCCTATACACTGACGTTCATATCCCTGAAGGGTGGATTATGACTTCTCCCTCCTTGCATCAGTCATTTCGATATCATAACCCCCGTTCTCCTCTCACGTCTAGTAAAGTCAAAATTCTTAAAGCTACCCGAATCACGCAAGCGGGTAGAGAAACACTGGAATACACTAGAACTTGCCAGGATCTGCTTGGCACGTTCACATCAACCTCTGGGGCATTGCTCGTGCAGCATCATACCTGTACATCACACGGATAAGATCCTTTTTGATATGCATAGATTATAGTGCCCATATTCAGGTACACATAGACATCATACAGCTGCAGTGACCCCGGCCAAGAGTCGTCTGTGGATGCTATT
Organism: Armillaria novae-zelandiae; assembly: GCA_030435655.1. Taxonomy (NCBI): domain Eukaryota; kingdom Fungi; phylum Basidiomycota; class Agaricomycetes; order Agaricales; family Physalacriaceae; genus Armillaria; species Armillaria novae-zelandiae. Next base: position 62,340 of record JAUEPR010000131.1, read on the forward strand.
CTTGTATCAATGCATGGACGTTGACACGCTCGCATCGTGTCTAGCCGTGTAATTTTGCGATATGTATGAATACATACATGGTATAAGGGCTAGTTACTGAGGTAACACAAAATACAGAAAGAGCGCAATACTCTATGCATAGAGCGCAGTGTCAAACACACAGAGTGCAGTAATATATGTATGGAGCACGATACCGAGTCGCGCGCAGTACGACCTCGAGTGACAATTAGTAGAGTGCATACTCTAACTTAGAATGATACTGATTGAGGTCACACTAAGTATGAGAGCTCAGCACTTGATAGTGAATACACTAGAGGCAGATCAGAGACGCGCTCCAATGAATTGATGAGAGACAGACATGATATGAGAAGGATTGATCTGCCACGCGCGCTGCGCGCGTGTATGAAAGTAGACATAGAGCGCAGTGATATCAACACCACGCGCGGTATAACAATGCGCGCATGCCCACGCAAGTCTGAAGTGACTATTGGTAGAGTGCATGCTCTAACTTAGTATGATACTTCATTGAGGTCACACTAAGTACAAGAGCTCAGCACTCGATACTGAATGCACTACCAACAGATTGCATACATGCTCTGCAGCCGTAATAAAAGACATGCCTGATCTCAAGAAGAACTATGTGACACAGTGATCGATGACGCACAGGGCCCCGATCGCGCGGCACGCGCGCGCGTGTCCCAAATAATGCCTGAGTATAGATAACTCCGAGAGAACCCAGTTTGGCCAGAGAGCGCAGTGCCTAGGCTTACCACGGGTATCCCCCACCAACCAGAGAAAACTAGAAACTCAACATTTGAATGAGATACAGTGTATAGGATTGGTTGCCACTCCAAGTATCCTCCGAAGAAATGACGAGTGACATGCCAATGTATAGAATGCAGTGCGAGTGGAGTATAAACCATGAGGAAACAGAGTCTGGTCTCGAGATAGACCTACAACCAAGTGTCCAGCCCCGGGCATGCTATAACAACGCGCGCACGTTGCGAGGAATAATGTTCCGAGGTTCTAACAGTACTGTATTAAGTTGTATCGACGTGTATGATGTAGAATTGTATAAATACTGTAGTGTAGATGTAGAGTAGAAGTTTCGAGCCCCCGGTGTAATAGTGCAAAGCTTTTCAGCCACGCGCTCTAGCACTTAGAGTAGCTAGGAACTTCGAGAGAGAATACAACCCATATCAGAAATCTATTGTGTGATTTAAGTCGCGCGCTTAAACAAGAAAATAACGCGGCACTCTGTGCAGAGTCTGGTTTCGGTTTGACTTGCACTCTGTGAGAGAATAAGAGTACGGTGTCTTGAAGGTCACCCTTTCGAGTTCTTGAGGGCATTTGTGTGACGCGAGGCATTACAGGCGCAGAGGTTCAAACCCTTTGGCTTGATTAGTGTTCGCTTTTCTGTGTTATTTCCGCAGGTTGGCAAAGGTTCAAACCCTTTGGCTTGTCGGACGGGGTTTCTCTGGATTGCATAGGTTTGAATCCTGTGAGTCTACGATCGGTTGGAAGCTCGAGCGCGTAGGTTCAAACCCTGTGGCTCTTGTGGAAGTTTCGGAGTTTTGTGTCAGTGTAGACACTTCTCCATGTGTTTGCGAAGGTTTTGGTTTAAGCGCGCGACGCGCGAGGTTTATTAGTGTGTTCAATTTAATAGGAATTGGTTTCCGCTTCGAGCGCAGTCGTTTAAGTGGTGTTTAGAGTGTTATTGAGTGTGTGCAGGGGTTATTAGAGTCCCGAGCGACTGATAGAAAGTTGTGGAGACGTTTGACGAAGTTGTGTTGTGTTATACACCCTTGCCTTGAGGCCCGGCGATGGAAGTCGCACCCTCTTGTTCTTGAGAAAAGCCTTTGGACTTAGAGAAGTCTAGATATTATACGAGTGCTATTGCTGCGCATGTATCTTAGAGATATTGAGAATTGAATTGTATTGGTTGACTACTTTCATCGCATTAGAATCCCCCCACGAACTTGAGCGTGTTTGTGTGTGTAGTGTTGGGTGTGGGTGTGATCAGTGTCTTCGACGCTGTTGCATTTCTAGCTCTGCGCACTTAGACAGCTCTTCAATGTCATGATGGCACCTGTTCTCACAGTGATCTACTGAATGCATGCTTATCTGAACTTAGGTCTCTTCAATTGGATTCTATTCGTCGAATCACAAATTCATTTCCACATCATAAGTCATGCGCATAGAACTACATACTATGCCATGCGGTTGGTTCCTACTGAACGCATACGTCGACCGTGATCTATTAGTCTAGCATCAGGCTCAGAGATGACAAGCCCGACTAAACTGCATGAGTTGTCTGCATGGACAACCATGCTTCCTCATGGCTATGCCATTTATCCATTTCTAGTTGTGGGTTCAACCCAACTGTTTTTGAGTGAGTGCATAGGCAACAGGCTGCAAACCGCATGATTTCAAGCATATGATCGTCTTAAGTGAATGGAGATAATCCGTCGGCTAAGTCCATGATTGAATGGGAGACACAGGGCGGTAAGACATCACATGGGCATTAATGTATATAGCCGCGGCTATTTTCGTAGGATGAAACATCGCAGTATCCCAAGATAAAGAAGATTGGTGAACAGGTTCGATTAATATCAGCTGTATGGCTTCTATCATTGTATATGATGCATCTAGAAGATCGGCCTGGGCCATAATATCACGTATACTCAGTGTGACAGACAGAACAAAGGGTGCTATGTACTACATGGGCAACATGAATGGATCACGGTTCGTAACCGTGTCAATTTTACGGTGTAGGTATCCATTTTTCTTCAATATTTTATTCAGTAAACCATGCTATCATCAACTTCGCATCAGGTAGACTTGGCTGTCTGGTTCACATGCCAAGTAGCACAGCCCCATCAAATACACTTATCACAGAAGCGGAGTCTAGCGGAAAAGTGTTACAACACTATGACATGCTACAATGGATGCATAAATGTGATGGTGCCATTAGTGTACCGGGGTTGAATAAGAAGCCTGAACACAGGAAGGAGAAACGATCACTAGCATGGCACACACATGTTAACAGTGGAGAATGAACATTGGGTACGAAAGAACACACATTTTAGGGTATGTATGCAAGGAGTACTAAGTAGCGCACTGAAGTCTGAGAAGTTACATTCTTGCTGCACTTTTGCGAGGATCATTGTCAGTGAGATCAGCGTAAATGTCATGTCAAGGACCAGACAATTGAGAGAATTGAAAGATATTACGATGCTTGTTCTGAACGGGGTACACTGTTTGCTTCGCAACGGATCTAATGTAAAATTTACAGTAAAAATTGAAAAAAGAATGGAAGTAACAGTCGATGTGGTAAGGGCCCCTCCAGGTCTTGATACTTCTGAAAGTGTAGTAATGATCTCAGATGGTATGGACTCGGAGATGTTTCATGATCAAATGATTTCATGTCTGTCAAAGATAGCCAGCTGAAGATGAAGAGAGCTCAACATACACTGTGTTCTGTTGTAGATCAACCGTGCCTATATTCAATCCATTGAGCAAGTTTAACTATCTAATGTATAAATATCCGGCCGTCACACAGTAGTAATACTTAGTGGGAATGAAAGAGTACCGGGAAACTTTCAGCAGACTGCAAGTATCTCGGAGCATGAAGCTCTCTCACAGCAGAGACCAGTTCATTTTGGCTGGTAAAAAACAAAACCTTAAAAGGTTTTGATTTAGGGAAGCCTTTGTCAGTCCTAAAAAGGCTATCCGTAAAACGGTATGAAAAACCTTCCCCCTTATAGAACAATGGACTTGAGGTACCTTTCATTTTACAGCAGGAAAAACAAAGGCATCAAAACTGAAGCTGACATCGAAGCCATTTAAGGTCCCGTTTTTAGGTCATTAAAATGTACCAGCTTCTGCAGTGTCTCCGTCGACAATAACCTAAAGAGGGCTGAGAAGAAGAAAAAAGGAATGCAAGAGACACAGGACACCGTGTATCATCTAAGAACCATGCAATGCGTCGAAAGTTATAAGTCCATTGGCAGAATGATGGCCGGTTATGAATACTGCCAACGTTGTAGCCATACCATCGTAGATTTCGAACCTATGGAGTTGACGGGGAATGTGGGATGCTCCGGCTGCATTCTCTGACGCGACATGCATTTCCGGATTTGAGTATAAAGCATAACACACTGTTCTTTCTGCCTTGTGATCTAAGTTTCAGGGACTCGAATCGGACATACTGTTGTTTTTCATTCATATATAAGTGCTAAAAGCTTCCATTAACTTAAAGCTCCATCATTGCATTTTATTGCACAAGCATCCAAAGATCTGACCTTAACTGACTCCAACATGGCCACCATCTACCTTCCCGCCATGAGGAGAATTTGGCAATGTTTCTTCTTTTCACTTGGTTTTGCTATCGTGGCTCCTATCATCTGCATCAGCTTGGGAGTAGAGGTCCATCCTCGAGAATTTCACTACAGGTCTTCTTCCAGCTCGCCTGGTGACAATTCTGCTTCTGGCTCGGAAGGTAACGAAAATCAGACTGTGAGCACTTCTATCATCTTTGTTAATTGTTGGGCTCATAGTGATGGAAGATTTATCTTCATGCTGATTTGATGTCAGCTGATTTGAAGAAAGGAACGGTGGTCCTTGACTGGAGCATTGTGGATGATAGCTGCTATTACACGGATTATCAGTGCACCAGTGCCAACATCTATTTTGATGCGTAAGTGCTATACTTTTCATATTATATATCCTAACCCAGGTCCTTTTCACAGCAATCTTCTTCAACAGTCAACTACTTCTACGGGTGGTGGCAGCCCTTCCAATAATAACTGCCCAACTGACCCCACATTTATCTGGAACATCACTGCAGATATGAATGATACTTACTCTAATTATCCGATGTTCCAGACAATGGCTATCATATTCAATCCTTTCAGCTTGCAACAATCCCAGAATAAGCACCCAATCAGTCATTCACATACGAGCAACGTGTATTATCCATTTGATCAGTAATACACTGCAGTTCCACATCTACTATAGACCTATCACTCATATCGCTAAACAGTTACACTGCTGTGGTATTTTGCCATGCTGAAGAGGGCACCACCAATGATCCCATAAATTTGCGTCTTAACGACACTGGTGGGCTTGTTGGGTAAGTACTTTCCAACTATTCATTGCCACATATTAAAACAGATTAAAGGAGCCTCCAAATCACAGCAGAAGTCGTTGATCCCTCTGAATTTTCCAGTGATGATGTTAAGGAACTTGTCTTTGTTCAGATTTCTCTGCAAAGGAGTACATTGGTGATCTGGTATTGCATTGTCATTACCATCACATTCTGTCAGTGTGATTCCTTTGCGCCCCAAAAAGTAAATCTCAGTGTCCTCTCTTAACCAGGGCTTGTTACCCTCACAATATGTCTTATTATGATCATGACTGTGGGGTTCAGATTCCGGCAGAGGAACGAGATTGTTGTTGTTCCTGTTACGATTGTGTTCGCCTTTGTTCAGTTGCATTCAACTATGCCCGGAGCACCAGATGGATTTGGTATGTCGCCTCCTTTGAATACAGCCCCGATTGTTAACACAAATAGCTTAGGTGACATTTTGGGTACGTCAAGTATTATATGATTCATCATCTGATATATAGTGACTCAACTTGATGTTAGATTTTGTGGGAGTACTACCATGCCTGGTCCTTCTCTCCATTTGTGTCAGCCATCGTTGTCTTGAAATACTTGTATCAATAACTCACCATCCTTTAGGTTGTTACCATGGTTGGAATCTATATTTTTACCGATCCCACGAAGGAATCTCGTAGAGAATTAACTTGGTCTGGCTTAGGTGAGCTGGTCCCAAAGATTCTTTAATAACACTGTATGAACAAGTTCTCTCACAGTGCAAGCTCTCTGTCGTGGCAGGAAGTCCGATTTAGAAAGAAAATACAGCAGTGATTCGACACTGGAGTCATATGACATGCTTTCCGGGATGAGGGTCTGACTCGAACGGCACATCTGGAGATGTTTCGTTGTTACCTTATAAAATAGAATCCAGGACTTTGTAAATCAGGTGGGATACTGTGGGTTTCATAAATAGTGTCAAGAATAGAACTGATGAAGCTCCCGGCGAGTTTTCTATTTCCTAGTACCCTGATGACTGAAAGTATCCCTCGATGTCGAGTCTGTTCAATTATATTTGATTATTGTTACAATCTAATATACTTTCCCTACTCTCACTCCTCAGTTAGAGATCACAACCTGGCATGGCTCTGAAGGAGAATCACATAGATACAAAGATAGCTAACTTAGTGAAATTTAGCATTGCTGACTCAGAACAAAGCATTGTGATCTAGCATGCTTCCATAAATGTCATGATGGGCCATGGCATTCTGTGACAAGTGTCGTGCATTCTCGGGATCTACCACTGTCCAATGTCAGGAGAGAAATACTGTCCTCCTCAGTGATGAACCTAGAGACTCCTGCGGGCAGAAAACACAACACCTAAATGACAAGTATAATCAATCACAGAATCTGAAGGCAGGTTCTTAGCGAGTCTAGTCAGGCACCTCCATGCAGTGACTATAGGTCCTAAGTTCATAGCTTATTCAAGGCTACTTGGTGTTATGTCTCGAGCTACTGGCTCTGTACAAGACAAGGTCAGTTCGCAAAGTGGTTATTAAAAACTATCTAGTTCATGAAGGTGTTATTGCAGCCTAGTATGCAGTGTGGTCTACAGAAGCGCTCATCTTTGAGTGCGATGTCTAGAGGTGTGAAGATGCCAACAAAGGTGAACAACTGCCTTCTTGGTTTATAGAGTAAAGCAGAGGACAGCAGGGTCATGACTTAGTTAAGTGTGCTCGTAGTCACTGATTTGTTGGTGTATATGTCCTTAGTGCAAACACTAAGAGTTCTGAAGTCTTTGGTATGGGGGAGTAGTATCCTGAGTGTATTCTATCGTTCTAGCTAATACACTGGAGTTTTTATACTAATTTTCTCTAACGGTTCGTGTAATCTAAAGGTGGCATTCTTTGTAACCACAGTAATAGATTAGTGAGCTTCATTAAGGGTTTGTAACACTATTATCATTGTTATAACGTCTCTTACTGGGCTTATAACATATAATTGTGTATGCCAGTTTTCCATGCATTGTGGCATCCTTCGCTGACTGACAGATACTAGTTGCACAGTGCTAGCCTGGGTGATTTGTGAACTTCATTTCTTATTTAGCTTCACGACTGTATGTCTGTGTTACGAGTCCTGTAGCCGGGCACAGCCTGCACACTTATGCGCAGTCAGTGATTGTATGGGTGGCATCACATGACTAATATTGCATCATGCCACCTTTGTTTAGGTGATGACATGAATCGGATGACTAGTTTGGTGTCAGTCCCACAGTAACCGGTATTGCTGCGTCCTTTGTGCCATATTGATGATTTATGGTTCACAAACCATTATTGAATATGCGCTTCATGACCTAAATGACTATTTGGTGGGGATTTGACTTGTAATGGTGACACACTCACAACGTGTCTACCCATGTAATTTTGCGATATGTATGAATACATACATGGTATAAGGGCTAGTTACTGAGGTAACACAAAATACAGAAAGAGCGCAATACTATATGCATAGAGCACAGTGTCAAACATACAGAGTGCAGTAATATACATATGGAGCACAATACCGAGTCACATGCAGTACGGCCTCGAGTGACAATTAGTAGAGTGCATGCTCTAACTTAGAATGATACTGGTTGAGGTCACACTAAGTATGAGAGCTCAGCACTTGATATTGAATACACTAGAGGCAGATCAGATATGTACTCCAATGAATTGATGAGAGACAGACATGATATGAGAAGGATTGATCTGCCATGCACATTGCATGCATATATAAAAATAGCCATAGAGCACAGTGATATCAACATAGTGTGCAGTATAACAACACATGCATGTGCGTGCAAGTCTGAAGTGACTATTGGTAGAGTGCATGCTCTAACTTAGTATGATACTTCATTGAGGTCACACTAAGTACAAGAGCTCAGCACTTGATACTGAATGCACTACCAACAGATTGCATACATGATCTGCAGACGTAATAAAAGACATGCCTGATCCCAAGAGAACTATGTGACACATTGATTGATGATGCACAGGGCCCTGATCGCATGGCACACGTGCACGTGTCCCAAATAATGCCTGAGTATAGATAACTCCGAGAGAACCCAGTCTGGCCAAAGAGCGCAGTGTCTAGACTTACCATGGGTATCCCCCACCAACCAGAGAAACCTAGAAACTCAACTTTAGAATAAGATGCAGCCTATATGATTGGTTGTCACTCCAAGTATCCTCCGAGGAAATGACAAGTGACATGCCAATGCATAGAGAGCAGTGCGAGTGGAGTATCAACCATGAGGAAACAGAGTCTGGTCTCGAGATAGGCCTCCAACCAAGTGTCCAGCCCTGGGCATGCTATAACAATGTGCACACATTGCGAGGAATAATGTTCCGAGGTTCTAACAGTACTGTATTAAGTTGTATTGACGTGTATGATGTAGAATTGTATAAATACTGTAGTGTAGATGTAGAGTACAAGTTTCGAGCCCATGGTGTAACAGTGCAAAGCTTTTCAGCCACGCGCTCTAGCACTTAGAGTAGCTAGGAACTTTGAGAGAGAATACAACCCATATCTTATATATATAAGACAGTTCGCAAGCTTCCAATCATATTTGATTATGTAAAATTAGCGGACTTTGAAATATCCACTCCTCTTCTGTACGCACTGCCACAACCGGCTATTGCAGGACCGGTCCTGGCTTAACCCGGCTGAGTTCGAATTGGGCTGCACTGCTACATCCAATTCCTCCTCTACCACCTTGGGTCCCCTTTGAAACTTCCTGTGCCAGGCTCATCCCAGGTAAGTATCAGTCCTATTTCATGATATGATGAAAAGCCTACCCTTCTGTATAATGATCACAGGATAAGAGTAATATCTCAGTCAGCACAGCAAAACCTAAAATGATTGCATTGAGCTGTACTGTTCCTGATAATAAGAGGATGAGACTAAGATCTGTAAAGACTATGCATGTATGTGGATATAAAAGTAATGTAAAATATTCAAACCTCAGTGAGCACAGCAAAAGCAGAAAATACTGAGGTGTGGAAAACTAAAGTACATCTTATATATGTAACCAGAGGTTGAATGAGATAGTATCATGAAGAAAATAGATAATGCAAGTAAAATAGATACAGATTTCCTTCAATATGTATGCATGTGAATAGGGCCTCCATTAAGTGTAAGGCAGCATCTGCATCCATCCATGTATTTTTGTTATGTAAATATCTCAGGAGATATGCACTATTTTTTCATCCTTTTCATGTATGTTGCTTTGAGATCTTTAAATAACTAAGATATATGGATGAATATGGATGCCATCTATGCTATACATTATACAAGTGTCACAAGGTATAGAGATTAGTGTGACAGGACCAATTGGGTATTTGATGTGTCCATACCAATTCTCTCTGAAGTCAATCAGCTATTGGTAGAAGAATATAAATTAGATCTAAGAACAAGTGTAAGTAAGTAGTAAATGCAGTATAGGTATACATACCTCAGTCAGCACAGTGTAGATGGAATAACTGAGGTATCGGGTGACTATGGTGAGGGTTTATATGTAAGATATAAAAGGTAAGTAGTAGGAACAAAGGGTGATCAAAAATAAGATAGTATATACACATGCATGGTGGGATGGATATCCTCCAACATCAGCAGATTCTGGAGAAGTTTCTAAGGACAGGAGATGGTATAGTGGAGCATGAATGGGATGACAGTGATGCTGCGGCCCTCTATCCAATTGAATTCCTTCAGAATTTTAATGCTTTTGGATTATCATGTGCAGAGCTGGATGCCCATACACACTCCTATGCAATCTGGATCCAGCTAATGGTCTATGCAATGGGACATGGATGATTCTCATCCAATTTCATCCTCATGTTTTGGAAAATTGTCTTCTTAGTGACAACTATATGGGCGAGACTGTCTTCATTCCCTGTATCACTGTTAATACAGATACAGCCAAACCTCCCATTGCATTTTCACATCATCAATATCCAGTCAGGCTGGCATTTAAAATGACAATCAATAAGCCTCAAGGCCATTCAGTCACATATGTGGGATTGGATTTACCTACTCCTGTTTTTTCACATGGTTGACTGTATGTGGCACTTAGCAACTGCACTTCTGACAGTAGTGTCGTTGGTCTTATCTGCCAGAAACTCCCCTGCCTTAAACAAGGTTCCACTGTCAATGACAGCACCAGCTGAGCCAACTCCCACTGCACCTAATGCCATGAAACCAATGATTTGCCGATCAACGTGTGTGGCACACCCCAGGACTGATGCTGCTGAATCTCTGCTGTCAGAGCAACATGAATCTGAGGCCCATGCAAGTGGAAATGACTGGGTAACCAATAGCAAACAGCCATGTGCTTCGATAGCCACTGGGAACTCACCAGACCCTTACATTCCATGCACCAACAGAAAAAAATACAGACATCCCAAAGCACTATGGTTACAGTCATAATATATTTGCCCTAAAACTAAGAGTTCAAAATTGAAGTAATTAGCCAGGTTTGGGGCGGGCCCCAACAAGCTGAAGTTCCGTGTCGTAGTCAGGTTGCCAAGACCTGAGGTACGAGGGTCTGGCAATCGTGACGAAGACACGGGACAGAAGCTTGTCTATATAATAATACAGGATGAGCACAGCCACAGATTTGCTTATGTAAAATTAGCGGACTTTGAATTCTCTACTCCTCTTATGCACTGCCACAAGCCCAGCTCTTCCCAGCTGAGTTTGAATTGGGCTGCACTGCCACTTCCATTTTTGTGTTCCTGGCTTTCCTGCACCACATTGGGTGCCCCATTGACACTTTCTGTGCCATGCTCATCTCAGGTGAGCATTAGATCCATTTTATGATATTGGTGACAAGCCTACTCCTCTGTACTAATGATGAAAGGATAAGGAGTAATATCTCAGCAGAGCAAAAGCAGAAGTGGCTGCATTGAGTTGTAATGGGAGGATAACAGTAAGATCTGTAAAGACTGCACATGTATGAGGGTAGAAAGGTAACATAAAATATTCAATCCTCAGTTAGCACAGCAAAAGCAGAAGAGATCTAGGTGTGGAAAACTAAAGTACACTTTATATATGTAATCAGAGGTTGAGTGAGGTAGTATCATGAAGAACTAAGATAATGTAAATAAAATAGGTACAGATTTGCTTTCATGTGTATGCATGTGAATATGTCCTCATTTAGGTATAAGGCATAGCATGGACAACATCTGTGATTCTGCATCTATCCATGTATTTTTGTTATATAAAGTTCTCAGGAGATTTACACACTATTTTTTCATCATTTTTGGGTATCTTTCTCCTTCTATCTTTAAATAGCTAAGATATGGGGATGAATGTGGATATGATCTGCACTATGCCTTAGTTAAATGCCACAAGCCAGGGAGATTGGTGTGGCAGGACCAATTGGGCATTCAATGTGTTCATACCAATTCTCTCTGATGCCAATCGGCTATTGGTAGAAGTATATTCATTAGATCTCAGTAAGCACAGTGTTGGCACAATGGCTGTATATTAACAGTGTACCATACCCATTGGTAGAAGAATGTATGTTAGATCTAAGAACAAGTGTGAGTAAGTAAGTAGTAAATGTTGTATAGGTATATATACCTCAGGAAGCACAGCATAGATGAAATCAATGAGGTATAAGGTGACTATGGTGAGGGTTTATATGTAAGCTCAAGTAATGACAGGATGTAGGATATAAAGGGTAAGTAGTAGGAACAAAAAGTGATAAAAAATAAAATAGGGTATACACACAGCAGGATAGATATCCTTCAACATCAGCGGGTTCTGGAGAGGTTCGCAGGAACAGGGGATGGTATAGTGGAGTATGGATAAGATGATCATGGATGAGATAACAATGATGCTGCTACCTTCCATCCAGTTGAATTCCTTCAGAATTTTAATCCCTCTGGATTACCCTGTGCAAAGCTGGATGCCCACTTATGCTCCTATGCAATCTGGATCCAGCTAATGGTCTATGCAATGGGACATGGATGATTCTCATCCACTTTCATCCTCATGTTTTGGAAATTTGTCTTCTTAGTGGCAACTATATGGGCAAGACTGTCTTCATTCCCTGTATCACTGTTAATACAGATACAGCCAAACCTTCCATTGCATTTTCACATCATCAATATCCAGTCAGGCTGTCATTTGAAATGACAATCAACAAGCCTCAAAGCCAGTCAGTCACATATGTGGGATTGGATTTACCTAGTCCTGTTTTTTCACATGGTCGACTGTATGTGGCACTTAGCAACTGCACTTCTGATGGTATTGTTGTCAGTCTTATCTGCCAGAAACTCCCCTGCCTTAAACAAGGTTCCACTGTCAATGACAGCACCAGCTGAGCCAACTCCCACTGCACCTAATGCCATGGAACCAACAATTTGCCAATCAACGCGTGTGACACACCCCAGTACTGATGCTGCTGAATCTCTGCTGTCAGAGCAATGCGAATCTGAGGCCCATGCAAGTGGAAATGACTGGGTGACCAATAGCAAACAGCCACGTGCTTCGATAGCCACTGGGAACTCACCAGACCCTTACATTCCATGCACCAACAGAAAAAAATACAGATGCATTGAATATTGTATTCTGAAGCACCATTACAATCATAATATATATTTTCTCTGCAACTAACATCTTAAAATTTAAGTAAGAAGCCAGGTTTGGGGTGGGCCCCAACAAGCTGAAGTTCCGTGTCGTAGTCAGGTTGCCCAGACCCTCGTACCTCGGGTCTGGCAATCGTGACGAAGACACGGGACGGAAGCTTGTCTATATAATAATACAGGATGAGCACAGCCACAGACTTGCTTATGTAAAATTAGCGGACTTTAAATTTTCGGTCTTTCCCAGTGAGCACTGCCACAACCGGCTATTGAATGACCGGTCCGCAGTGCCACAACCCGGACCATGCCTTTCCAGCACTTTCCTCCCTCCCCTCATCTTCCCCATTGATTGCCGGTCTCCCCTGTCACAGGTAAGTATTATTTTATTTTCCTGTTATATACATCCTTCTCATAGCTTTCTAATAGCCCTGTTTGGTGGAGTTTTCACAGTACTGCTCCCTTATCTTTACTGAATCTGTGATTTTTGCTGATGTCTTTTCTTCAAGCAGATCTGTGTATTCTTTGTGTTTCCTGTTACAGTGGTGGCTTTCTAAAGCTCACTGTGGGATCCTGTTCTTGATCAATCTCTGTTTAAATTGTCCTGCTGCAATTAAGTGATTTCTTTCTGCACCACCATGTATGTAAATCTTTTGAGTAGTGTCTACTATTACTGTATGTTAATAATCTCTTTTCTTTGTTAGGGAACCATCAACTCCCACCCATGAGAATAATGCCTTCCAATTTCCTCCTCCTGTTACACCAGAGCATGATCGCCAGTCAGAGAGAGAGCGTGATCGTCTTCAGCACCTACAGATGACTTCACCCTCTCATCGTAGGGGTCGATCACAACATCCAGGTCCTGATCCTGATGTTCCACTTCCACAGCTTTATATACCACCAGAGACACGAATTCCGTCTTAGTTAGATCGTCCAGTAGAGCATCCAATGCCTACTATTCCATCTCTACCTGTATTTCTTACAAGACATGGACAACATGGAAGGCCACATGGTAGTGCCTGAGGTGGTGCTCCTATTCAGCTAAATAGTCATCATTCTGTTTCTGTTTCATCAGATGATCATAGTCACAGAGAACAGAGACAGAGCACAAATGTAGATAGTGATCCTCATGTACCATCACCACCACGATCACGATCACGATCCCCATCACCACCACCATGATCACCATCACCACCATTATCACCACAGTTACCACCTCTTTTTGTCTCTCTTCCTCAGGCCAGACACCCATATGTTGAACCATGCTCTCAGCATAATCTTGGAGACATGAAATGGGTTTGTGAGTATTGTAAAGCACCACATTGGTTTGATGAACGTATAAAAAGTTCTCCCAAGGCTCATCCCCGTTTTGGCATGTGCTGCCTTCAAGGACAAATTAATTTGCCTCCTCTTCATCCAGCTCCTACCATTCTCCGAAATCTTCTCTTTGGCAATGATTTAATGTCAAAAGCCTTTCTTTATGATATCAGACAATACAATGCAGCATTGTCATTTACATCTGTAGCTGTAAATATTGATGAGACAATCACCAATTCTTCTGGACCATACTGCTTTCGTATATCTGGCGAGCTTCATCATCGGATGGGATCTTTGTTGCCAAAAGAAGGAGAGAATTTGTCTTATGCACAGCTGTATATACATGATCCAGCAGAAGCCTTATGTATGTGCAATCGTCGCAATCCTAATCTACACCCTGGGATTATGTCTCAATTACAGGATTTACTGCAAGATGTAAATCCATATGTTGATATATATCGCCATGCATATCTCATTATGAAAGACAAGCCCTATGATGAGTATCCAAATATTGAAGTACAATTGCATGTAGGTGATGGTACCGATGGGCGACGATACAATCTTCCAACAGTTGATGAGTTGGCTGCTATTATTCCTGGAGATGGAACTGAAATTTTTAAACCATATCGGGATATTGTTTTATGTATGCATGATCATTCTCTTCAATGCCTTAGCCAACTTCATCCAACTTATCAACCTCTTCATTATGTTCTTCTTTTTCCCTATGGAGAATTAGGTTGGAATCCAGACATGCTCCTGGAAGAGACTGCAAGAAGCACCCGAAAACAGACAAGACTTACTCAGAATATGTATTATGCTTATCGTCTACACCATCGTCCAGCAACTGAACCAAATGTACCACTATTTAGGGGAGGAAAACTGACACAACAGTATTTTGTGGATGCATGGGCATCAATTGAACAAAATAATCTCAGCTGGATTCGCAAGAACCAGACAACTATTTGTGCAGATCTCTATAAAGGGGTAGTTGATGCAGCTACTAATGAAGATGGGTTTGAAAATACTGGCAAATGATTGGTCTTACCATCATCACATACTGGAAGCCCCCGTGCAATGTATCAGCTGTATCAAGACTGTATGGCCATTTGTAGAGCCTTGCAAAAGCCAGATATCTTTCTTACAATGACAGCTAATCCAAAGTGGCCAGAAATTGTAGAGGCTTTAAAGTGTACAGATGGACCAAATCAAAAGGCAGAGGACCGACCAGATATTGTAGCAAGAGTTTTTGAGCTGAAAAAGGAGGCCTTACTGAAGGAAATCAAGAAGGGTGGAATATTTGGCAAAGTTAAAGCTATGGTGCATACTATTGAATTTCAGAAGCGTGGACTCCCTCATATGCATCTTCTGATATTTTTGGATTCTGAATATAAAATCCATACACCTGCTGATGCTGATTCAGTCTCATGTGCTCAAATTCCAGATCCTGAAAAATATCCAATTCTTTATGAGATTATCACAAGATGTATGGTGCATGGTCCCTGTGACCATCGCTGTATGAAAGATGGTCGTTGCACAAAGAACTATCCAAAAGAATTCAATGAACATACTGAATTCACCACTGATGGATATCCCAATCTGGCACGCCCTAACAATGGTCAATAGTATGTTAAAATAGATGGTGACAAACGTACTGTCTATGACAATCGTAATGTTGTTCCATACAATCCTTATCTCAGTGCACGTTATGACTGCCACATCAATGTGGAGGTTTGTGTTACTATCAAGGCCATTAAATATATCCACAAATACATATACAAGGGCCATGATAGGACTACATTAGAGGTTCAAGATCATGATGAGATCAAAGAGTTTTTGGATGCACGCTATATTTCTGCTATTGAATCATGTTGGAGGATCTTTGGATTTCGACTACATCAAGAGGAACCAAATGTTGTTCGTCTTCAGGTTCATCTTCCTGATGAACAGCTCATTACATATGACGAGAATGCCAGCCCAGAACAAATATTAGCAGCTGCAGAGGAAAAGACAACCACTCTATTGCAATGGTTTGAGCTCAATAAAAAGGATCCAAATGCACACCAATATTTATATCAGGACACTCCTGCTCATTATACCTGGAATAAAAAAGCATGGAAGTTACGCCAAAGATACACTACTATTGGTATTACTATTGGTCAAATGTATCAAGCTGCACCCTCATCAGGTGAACGATTTTATCTACAGCTTCTTTTGACTGCTGTTGCCGGTGCTCAATCCTTCCAACATCTACGCACTATAAACAATGTGGAGTATGCTACTTTCAAAGAGGCATGTATTGCTATGGGTTTGCTGGAAAATGATAATGAATGGAAGCAATGCTTAGAGGAGGCAGCTATCATGAAGTCAGGAGCACAGTTGCGATCACTGTTTGCAACTCTTCTTCTCTTTTGTCATCCAGCAAAGCCAGATGAGCTATGGGAGCAGTTCAAGAATAATATTTGTGATGATTTGGCACATAAACTCCACCAACGTGATGTTCCAAATCCAACAGATGCCCAGCTCTATGATTTTGGTCTCCACCTTATTGACAGGCTTCTTCAATCTCATGGTTGTCATCTTTCTGAGTGGACTCAGATGCCAGCCTCTACTATGGACTGGGCTGCATATGAGGATAACCCTCTTCTGGCTGCACAGCTGACCTATGATATTCCATCTCTTCAGCAATTAGTTGCTAAGAATCTTCAAACATTCAATGCTGAGCAAAAGACTGCTTTTGACATAATTATTGATTCTGTTACTCATAAGCAAGGAAAATTAGTATTTCTTCATAGTGCTGGAGGTGGTGGAAAAACTTTTGTGTGTAATACCATTGCTGCAGCTGTTCATGCCCAAGGGTTAATTGTATTAGCCTGTGCTTCATCCGGTATATCAGTGATTCTCTTAGTAGGAGGACACACAAGCCACACCACTTTTAAAATACCAATTCCTTCACATGATGACACAACATGCAATATACGCAAAGGAACCCATCTGGCTGAACTTCTTTGTCGAACTTCTCTTATCATCTGGGATGAGGTTCCTATGCAAAATAGACATGATATTGAAGCTGTTGACCGCACTCTTCGTGATATCCGCAATAATGATGCTCCTTTTGGTGGACTAACAGTTCTTTTTGGTGGTATGTGTATTAATTATGTGACTCTATAGATTGACCTTTCTGATTATTGACTTTAGGAGACTTTTGTCAGACATTGCCTATTGTTTCACGGGGATCACGAGAGCAAATTGTTGCAGCTTCATTTCGCCGTTCACCATTATGGCCTCAGATCCAGGTCATTCATTTGAAGAAAAACATGCGTCTGGATCAGACTCCTGAGAATGTAGAGTTTGCTCAATGGCTGCTTACTGTTGGTGCAGGAGAAGGACTCACTGAGGATAGAATGATCTCTCTTCCAGATTCTATGCGCCTTACCAACCCATCACTTTCTGGACTTATCAGTTACATTTATCCAAACATTCAAGCTGGCCATTTTGAAGATCGCTTTTTTTTAGAACAAACAATTCTCTCTGGGCGCAATGATGATGTTGATGAAATCAATCAACAGGTTCTGGATATGTTTCCAGGACAAGAGGCAGTCTATTGGAGTACAGACAAGATAATAGAAGAAGAGTTGGATGATCCCACTATGCTTTATCCAGTAGAATTTCTTCAAAATTTCAATGCTTCTGGGTTGCCACGTGCAAGGCTGGCTCTCAAAATTGGATGCCCTCTCATGCTTCTCTGCAATTTGGATCCAGGAAATGGCCTATGCAATGGGACACGAATGATTCTCACATGTTGTCGCCCCCATGTATTAGAGTGTCGTCTTCTTAGTGGGAACAATGCTGGCAAGGTTGTCTTTATTCCACACATCTCAATCAATGCAGATACATCTGAACTTCCCATTGCATTTTCACGTCGCCAGTTTCCAGTCAGGCTGGCATTTGCAATGACAATCAACAAGTCTCAAGGATAGTCAGTTACTTATATTGGATTAGATTTACGTACTCCTGTTTTTTCACATGGACAACTCTATGTAGCACTTAGCCGTTGCACTTCAGGACAGCGCATTCGAGTTCTCTTTCCAGATACAGAAAAGGGTACAAATACTTTGAATATTGTATATCCTGAAGCTCTATTATGATCATAATATATATTTTCTCTAAAACTAACATCTCAGAATTTAAGTAATAAGCCAGGTTTGGGGCGGGCCCCAACAAGCTGAAGTTCCGTGTCGTAGTCAGGTTGCCAAGACCCGAGGTATGAGGGTCTGGCAATCGTGACGAAGACACGGGACGGAAGCTTGTCAGATATCTATTGTGTGAATTAAGTCGTGTGCTTAGATAAGAAAATAATGCGGCACTCCATGCAGAGAGTCTGGTTGTGGTTTGACTTGTGCTCAGTGAGAGAATAAGAGTATGGTGTCTTGAAGGCCACCCTTTCGAGTTCTTGAGGGAATTTGTGTGATGCGAGGCATTACAGGTGGCAGAGGTTCAAACCCTTTGGCTTGATTAGTGTTCGCTCTTTTGTGTTATTTCCGCAGGTTGGCAAAGGTTCAAACCCTTTGGCTTGTCAGACGGGGTTTCTCTGGATTGCATAGGTTTGAATCCTGTGAATCTACGATTGATTGGAAGCTCGAGTGCGTAGGTTCAAACCCTGTGGCTCTTGTGGAAGTTTCGGAGTTTTGTGTCAGTGTAGACACTTCTCCACATGTTTGCAAAGGTTTTGGTTTAGCGTGCGACGCATGAGGTTTATTAGTGTGTTGAGTTTAATAGGAATTGGTTTCTGCTTCGAGCACAGTTGTTTAAGTGGTGTTTAGGGTGTTATTGATTGTGTGCAGTGGTTATTAGAGTCCCGAGCGACTGCTAGAAAGTTGTGGAGGCATTTGACGAAGTTGTATTGTGTTATACACCCTTGCCTTGAGGCCTGGTGGCAGAAGTTGCACCCTCTTGTTCTTGAGAAAAGCCTTTGGACTTAGAGAAGTCTAGATATTATACGAGTGCTATTGCTGTGCATGTATCTTAGAGATATTGAGAATTCAATTGTATTGGTTCGCTACTTTCATCGCATTAGAATCCCCCCATGAACTTGAGCGTGTTTGTGTGTGTAGTGTTGGGTGTGGGTGTGATCAGTGTCTTTGATGCTGTTGCATTTCTAGCTCTGTGCACTCAGACAGCTCTTCAACAGACTTGCAAGGATTGGTTAATTGAACATCCTTGCAAGTGAGAATTTCGTTAAATTGTTTTGTGTGCCCACAATTTCTGAGCGCACAGAGCCACGAGGCTCTTCATTGGAGTTCATTTACTTTGCAATGTCGATTCTATTACCTACTCATTAGTGTACAGAATGGTAGATAAATAGTTAGCCTGAATTTGATGACCCTGGCTCATTGGCAAGGGTTCCCTGCTAGGCATTTACACATGTAATTTTGTGTTTTACACCATTATACACAACCTTGGGAACCCTGTAATTGAGACAAGAGATATTAGAGAAGAGCACAATGAAATAAAGACATTACCATGAATATTCAAAGTGACTATTGGTAGAGTGCATGCTCTAGCTTAGGGAGATACAATTTAAGGTCATCCTAAGTATGAGAGCCCAGTATTCATGTTATGGATATTGCGTACCTGCCAACTTGACCCATGAGTCAACACATGCCAGTACTCGGGCTTCTCAGTCTTATCAATGACTCACTCATACTTTCTCTTACCTTCTCTTTTCTTCTTGTAGATACCAGAATATTATAGAACATTGTAGAATATTACTGACTCAAAGCCTCTATTATATAAACACTCTCTGTACTATCAAGAGAACAATCTAATTTCATTACTCCTAATGTCCACTTAACTGTGTGATTCAAGCATCTTTGATCAGTTATGCCCAGCACTTGCCTAAACAATTGCTTCCTGACTACGCCTAGCACTTGTCAGAAACCTTGTTAGTTATGCCTAGCGCTTGCTGACGCCCCATTAACTATGCCTAGCGCTTGTTAACACCCTTACAGATCCCTCTTGGTGGTTATAACTCGGCTTATGGAAATCCTCACTCACATTTTGGGTTTTACTCAAGTATTTGTTACTTTGTGTATTACTCAAAATACTCGGATTCTTCACAGTTTGATACTAGCTGCACTAAAATAAAGTGGTGCATTGATGTGCTCGGTAATGGGCAGTGCTCAAAGGAAAACTAACTCTAGATGGATAATCTAGAGACTAAATCTCACTTCCACACACTCACACTATCACCAATGTATGTGTGTCAGAGCAAGTGGATATCCCAAGTTCGTGCACACGCACGAGTCGGCGGATGAACTGGAGTAGGAGCGGGAGAGATTCTTCCGCAATACTGCCGTTCTTCACCAGGTTGCGATTGGGAAAGCCGCCTGGTGGAAACCTAATTTTGAGGAGATCGAGTTTCTCCAATTGCTCGAGTGGGAGATACTTCATCATGTCAATGAGTATCGTGCTGCTGTCGATTCCTTCGTCGAGGCTTCGCAGCTTCAACTTGTATAGAGCAGGGAACTCGAAAGTCTGGAAGACTTGACATGCCTCTTGAGCGTCGATGTATCCCATGCCGAGATCGTTGACGCGTGGAAGCGTTAAGTGCTTCAACAGTAAACGGTTCCTAGCCCAATCCACTTCCGAAGCCACAGCCCAATTCAGAGTCAGACTCTCGAGCGTATCCTTGCTATTACTGAGGATACCATGTAGTGTCTGCATCATCATCCGGTGATCCAAAGGATACTTTTCCAAAACCAATTTTCGCAAATTCGATGCTGAGAAATGAGACCAAGCTACAGGGACACCAATGATGATGACTCCGGTCAATGCTGGATAGAGATGGGTGCCAGACCACTTCAGCTCGTGAGTAGGGACTGGTTTTGATCCAGAGTCGAACACGTATCCAAGCACTGAGATGTCGTCGACGGGGTGTGCTTCATCGTACTTGTCCTCATACACCAAGTCTACGTTGGAGACAACGATCCATTTCTCCAAACGGGGCATCTCCACGAAAGCCAATTCTTTACACAGACATGTTAATTCTGGCCAATTATGTGCCTTGGCGTTGAACGACCGGATTCGATGGGCATGTTTGGTGAGGAGGGAGGAGAGGACAGCAAAATGTGCATCGGTGAAGCTGTCTGCCCTTTCCCCATATGGGAGGATGGAGAAATCAATGTCTCTGTTTGCAGAGCGCTCGAGGATCAAGGACAGTCTTGGGAAAATTGCTCGAGGGTCAGAGGGGCTGTCAGAGGATAGTGGAGGCACTTCTGCCATGGGTGTGAGGGTTAGGGAGGTCCAAAGACCGGCATTGTTGATGGATAGGGAGTGCCAGTGGTGGCAGATGGTTGCGACGAGGAATGGGAAGTAGGTGCCATTGGTGCCGATGGTGCTGAGTGCGAAAATCTTTAAGAGGAGTTTGTTGGGGAGGCAGTTGATAGGAGATGGTGCATGTGCTTTGGTCATTCTGTGGCAATGGATTAACAAGCACCTTGAAGTAGAAGGTGTGGACGACATACCTGGTCATGGCACTATTGGAAGCCATGGTCGTGAGAAATTTGATCCACGAGCGAATAAAAGACCCGCCTTATATACACTACGGGGGTAATCATTCAATCGGAGTCTGTAGATGTTGAACATATCCTGAGCGCCGGCATAATTAGCAGGTAATCATATCAGGCAGGAAATTTTGAGATAGTTTAAAATAATCAGGCCTATTTTATTAGCCTTTTCAGGCCCAGAAACAACTGAGAAAAGATCAAACATTATCACCATAATACGACACAATATATCCCGAGCATGTCCTAAGATGAGTTCAAATAAAAACAGCCTCGTTCAATATGAAAGCGAGAAAGAAAGGTAAAATCGGGACCGGCTTTTCGGCATCTGAAAACAGCAGTAAAAGGAAAACTAGAGCTACCCCGTTTATGGTAATAGAAATTTATGCTGATGTTGAGAAAAAGTAATTCATTCTCAAGGCATTCAGAGACTCTGCTACCCCTCTTATGGTGAGTCAAGGCAAACTCCGCATAGCATTTTCCTTGGCCTTGCCGACCCGCCAAAGTCCATCGACATTTATCCTCTTCCTGGCTCTTGCCAGGCCCGATAATCTTGGTATCATGCTTCCTTATTAGACCTATTTTATCCAAAATCTGCAGACCCGGAATATTCAGCCTAACTGGGATCCGATAAGGCTATGATTGGCCTGTGCATGGGAAGAATATTCCCAGGATTTGCTCAGCCTTATCTCAGTCCGATAAGGATGAGATAATCATGACCATCTGGACATCCGGATGGTCAGACATCCACGTGTTAGACGTCTGGATCCGATCGTACCAGCTGTCCAGATGTCCGGACTAAGGATAGCGCAATCCGCGTATACATTGACTAATCAAGCGCCCCGACTCTTCCTTTATATAGTAACAAGCTTCCATCCCGTGTCTTCGTCACAATTGCCAGACCCTCATACCTCAGGTCTTGGCAACCTGACTATGACATGGAACTTCAGCTTGTTGGGGCCCGCCCCAAACCTGGCTTATTACTTAAATTTTAAGATGTTAGTTTCAGAGAAAATATATATTATGATTGTAATAGTGCTTCAGAATACAATATTCAATGCATCTGTATTTTTTTCTGTTGGTGCATGGAATGTAAGGATCTGGTGAGTTCCCGGTGGCTGTTTTCTATTGGTCACCCAGTTGTTTCTGCTTGCATGGGCCTCAGATTCACATTGCTCTGACAGCAGAGATTCAGCAGCATCAGTACTGGGATGTGTCACATGTATTGATCAGCAAATCATTGGTTCCATAGCATTAGGTGCAGTGGGAGTTGGCTCAGCTGGTACTGTCATTGACAGTGGAACCTTGTTTAAGGCAGGGGAGTTTCTGGCAGATAAGACTGACGACACTACTGTCAGAAGTGCAGTTGCTAAGTGCCACATACAGTTGACCATGTGAAAAAACAGGAATAGGTAAATCCAATCCCACATCTGTGACTGACTGGCTTTGAGGCTTGTTGATTGTCATTTCAAATGACAGCCTGACTGGATAATGATGATGTGAAAATGCAATGGGAGGTTTGGCTGTATCTGTATTAACAGTGATACAGGGAATGAAGACAGTCTCACCTATATAGTTGCCACTAAGAAGACAATTTTCCAAAACATGAGGATGAAATTGGATGAGAATCATCCATGTCCCATTGCATAGACCATTAGCTGGATCCAGATTGCATAGGAGCATAAGTGGGCATCCAGCTTTGCACAGGGTAATCCAGAGGGATTAAAATTCTGAAGGAATTCAACTGGATGGAAGGTAGCAGCATCATTGTTATCTCATCCATGATCATCTTATCCATACTCCACTATACCATCCCCTGTTCCTGCGAACCTCTCCAGAACCCGCTGATGTTGAAGGATATCCATCCTGCTGTGTGTATACCCTATTTTATTTTTTATCACTTTTTGTTCCTATTACTTACCCTTTATATCCTACATCCTGTCATTACTTGAGCTTACATATAAACCCTCACCATAGTCACCTTATACCTCATTGATTTCATCTATGCTGTGCTGCCTGAGGTATATATACCTATACCACATTTACTACTTACTTACTCACACTTGTTCATAAATCTAACATACATTCTTCTACCAATGGGTATGGTACACTGTTAATATACAGCCATTGTGCCAACACTGTGCTTACTGAGATCTAATGAATATACTTCTACCAATAGCTGATTGGTGTCAGAGAGAATTGGTATGAACACATTGAATGCCCAATTGGTCCTGCCACACCAATCTCCCTGGCTTGTGGCATTTAACTAAGGCATAGTGCAGATAAAATCCACATTCATCCCCATATCTTAGTAGCTATTTAAAGATAGAAGGAGCAAGATACTCAAAAATGATGAAAAAATAGTGCATAAATCTCCTAAGAACTTTACAAAAATACATGGATAGATGCAGCATCACAGATGCTGCCCATGCTATGCCTTATACCTAAATGAGGACCTATTCACATGCATACACATGAAAGCAAATCTGTACCTATTTTATTTACATTATCTTAGTTCTTCATGATACTACCTCACTCAACCTTTGGTTACATATATAAAGTGTACTTTAGTTTTCCACACCTCAGTCTCTTCTGCTTTTGCTGTGCTAACTGAGGATTGTATGTTTTATGTTACCTTTCTACCCTCATACATGTGCAGTCTTTACAGATCTTACTGTTATCCTCCCATTACAACTCAATGCAGCCACTTCTGCTTTTGCTCTGCTGAGATATTACTCCTTATCCTTTCATCATTAGTACAGAGGAGTAGGCTTGTCACCAATATCATAAAATGGATCTAATGCTCACCTGAGATGAGCATGGCACAGAAAGTGTCAATGGGGCACCCAATGTGGTGCAGGAAAGCCAGGAACACAAAAATGGAAGTGGCAGTGCAGCCCAATTCAAACTCAGCTGGGAAGAGCTGGGCTTGTGGCAGTGCATAAGAGGAGTAGAGAATTCAAAGTCCGCTAATTTTACATAAGCAAATCTGTGGCTGTGCTCATCCTGTATTATTATATAGACAAGCTTCTGTCCCGTGTCTTCGTCACGATTGCCAGACCCTCGTACCTCAGGTCTTGGCAACCTGACTACGACACGGAACTTCAGCTTGTTGGGGCCCGCCCCAAACCTGGCTAATTACTTCAATTTTGAACTCTTAGTTTTAGGGCAAATATATTATGACTGTAACCATAGTGCTTTGGGATGTACAAAATTTAAAGTATCTCTACTTCTTTTTGTATCTGGAAAGAGAGCTTGAATCTGTTGTCCATGTGAAAAAACAGGAGTATATAAATCTAATCCCACATAGGTGACTGACTGGCTTTGAGACTTGTTGATTGTGATTGCAAATGCCAGCTTGAGTGGAAATTAATGACCTGATAATTCAATGGAAAATTAAGCAGTATCTGTGTTAACAGTGATATAGGAGTTGAAGACAATCCTTCCCATATGGTTGCCACTGAGTAGACAATATTTCAAAATATGGGGACAAAAGCTGGTAAGAAGCTCTTGGATTATCCAGTGTTGAGCATGGCTTCAGCTCCATGGTTGTCTATTGTCAAAGAAGATTTGCTCCTGAGACTTTACTTTATTTACTTTGGCACAATGTTGATTCACTTACCATACATTACTGTACAGAAAGTAGATAAATATGCTGCCCTAATTTGATGACCCTTGCTTGTGGTCTGGCAATTGTGACAAAGACACAGGACAGAAGTTTGTACACCATAGGGTGGGACTGCCAATATGCACTGTAATACAGTCACAGTGCCCATCCCTAATGGTACAACATTTGCAGAAAGAAAAAATATGCCTCTGTGCAACTCATGGAATCATCTATGTCCCATTGTGTAGGCAATTAGCTGGATCCAGATTGCATAGGAGCATATATGGGCATCCAGCTCTGCACATGATAATCCAAAAGCATTAGAATTCTGAAGGAATTCAATTGGATAGAGAGCTGCAGCATCACTGTCATCTCATTCATGCTCCACTATACCATCTCCTGTCCCCAGAAACTTCTCCAGAAACTGCTGATGTTGGAAGATATTCATCCCACCATGCATGTGTATATCCTATCTTATTTTTGATCACCCTTTGTTCCTACTACTTACCTTTTATATCTTACATATAAACCCTTACCATAGTCACCTGATACCTCAGTTATTCCATCTACACTGTGCTGACTGAGGTACATATACCTATACTGCATTTACTACTTACTTACTCACACTGGTTCTTAGATCTAATGTATATTCTTCTACCAATAGCTGATTGACTTCAGAGAGAATTGGTATGAACACATTGAATACCCAATTGGTCCTGTCACACTAATCTCTATGCCTTGTGACACTTGAATAATGTATAGCATAGATGGCATCCACATTCATCCACATATCTTAGTTAATTAAAGATCTCAGGAGCAATGTACATGAAAAGGATGAAAAAATAGTGCATATCTCCTGAGATCTTTATATAACAAAAATACATGGATGGATGCAGATGCTATTTATGTTATGCCTTACACTTAATGGAGGCCCTATTCACATGCATATGTATTGAAGGAAATCTGTACATGCTTTGCTTGCATTATCTTTTTTCTTTATGATACTATCTCATTCAACCTCTGGTTACATATATAAGGTGTACCTTAGTTTTCCACACTTCAGTATTTTCTGCTTTTGCTGTGCTGACTGAGGTTTGAATATTTTACATTACTTTTATACCCAGACTTACAGATCTTATTCTTATCCTCTTATTATCAGGAACAGTACAGCTCAATGCAGTCATTTCAGGTTTTGCTGTGCTGACTGAAATAATACTCTTATCCTTTCATCATTAGCACAGAAGGGTAGGCTTGTCACCATATCATGAAATGGGACTAATGCTTACCTGGGATAAGCCTGGCACAGGAAGTTTCAAAGGGGACCCAAGGTGGTGAACGGAATTGGAAGTGGCAGTGCAGCCCAATTCGAACTCAGCCGGGTTAAGCCAGAACCGGTCCTGCAATAGCCGGTTGTGGCAGTGCCTATAGAAGAGGAGTAGAGATTTCAAAGTCCGCTAATTTTACATAATCAAATCTGATTGGGCGCTTGCGAACTGTCTTATATATATAGATTGTACTTTGTGCCGACGTTGGGCGAAAGGACCACAGTTAGATGAGATAAAAAGCCAAGATTTCTCTGTACTGAATGGCTATAACTTGATGCAGAACTCAGACACTTAAATTCACTATATTGTCCTCTAAAAAAAACCTCCAGCAGGATGATTGTAAGAGCCTTTTTCTTTTGTCACTGTGATCATTCCAAAGCTTAAATGGTTTTCGTTTGTATGTGCATACTCCTTCCTAATTTGACTCCACAGCACACACTCTCTTCCTTCCCACCACTTCTTTTCTCTCTCCTTCAGAGTCGTTCCTCTATTTCCTGCCAACCCTTGCATCCCAGGCCTAACCTTTTCATGGGCCCAGTCAACCCCCCCGTAGCAGGATCAGGAGGTCATCACAGCATCCTTGCACGTCTGCCTGGCAAATCTGAAGAATCAAATGCGGCGCCGGACAACAGGTGAGTCAATGGCCAACTCAGCCGCCGCCGCCGTTAATTCCGCGACTAGGGATCCAATTATCGGTCCATCGACGCCCATGGAAGGCCATCCAGATTGGATGGACGAGATGGTGCCCGCCCTCCTCGTCCCTCAGAGCAAGGTCAATACTTCCGGGAAGAAACGACGACGTGTCTTGTTGAAATTAATGCGTCGGTTGTCCGTTACGCGAGCTGCAGTAGCTAGAGCATTCAAGAAGCTCACTGGAATTGGTATCAGACGCTGTATCAATGTACAGAAGTAGCTGTCCCATAGGTGAGTTGTGAATAGCGACATGTGGCATTTATTCACTCACTCTATGCATACAGTTCTTTCTTGTCTCCCTTCATTTCACCTCCTTCATCCATCCATCCATTCCTTGGCTTTCTCTCACCTATTTCTTGGCATACATCTCACCTATATCTTCGCATACATACATACATACACTCTTGTACTATATACTTCCTTCTTTCATAATCTACCCTGTATCATAACCGGAATTCGAGAATCGTAGAATTCACCAATGATCCTTTTCTGGGCCTCACGTCCTGTCTCCGTCTAACGATGAGATGAGATTGATATACGGAGCACGTAGAGAAAAGGGAGCCTGGTAGAGGATAGAACTACGTACCAGTACATATCCAACCCACCCTGGGCAAACATGGCAAAGTTCATTGCCGAGCTCCCTAGGGACCGCAGCGAGTGCACCATTCAGCCCCCAACGACACCATTCGAGGGGTCTCCTGCGATAAGATGGAAACTTTCTGAGCGGGAGGTCACTGGTTTCGACGCACGGTCATTACCTCATTCAACGGCTATTCATGCAGGTGTCGGACTCACCCTTCCAGGAAAGGTGGAATAGCACTGATCTATTTGGGCCTGACTTGATGAAGCGAGGGGCTTGGGTGGACTGGCAAACAGGAGCTTGCGTGGAGAAGTCCGCCGATGGTGGAATTTCCTTTGAGCCTCTCATGGAACCCGTTCACGATTCTCTGGAAGTAGCTTCTCGAAGGAGTGGGGATTCTGTTCTCAGCAGCCAGTATGGCCACACCAGTCTTGGCACCATAGCCCAAAGTTTGGGCCCCTTCCACTCGCGACCACACACGTACAACAACCTCTCCCTCAATGACAGTGATGATGGGTCATCTGCTCACAACTCTCTCTCTGGACAGTCGGATGACAACATGAAGAGGACAGTAATTCTTTCTCCGAAATTTGATCAACCGTTGCGGGATGCGTACTCTAAGGAGCTAGGATTACCTTCAATGCCTTCACCAAATCCAGCAAATTCAAAGACTATGTCCCTAGATGGAGCTTCCAGCATGCTGCAGAAGATTAGAACACCACAGATGCACTCATGCTCTTCCACCACGAATATCACCCGCACTGGTCCTAAGACTCGAGGCTCGCTGCCTTTACCCCTTCCTGAAGATTCCGATACAGATGGAAATAAGAAGCGTCAACCAGACATAAGTGACGCTCAATTAGCCTTTGAGTACAAGATGAAGTCTCAGTGAGCATATCTCAGCCTTCCATATCGACCACGATCTTAAATAGCGACTACAGACTCCTGGAAGAGAGTATAGCTCAGAACTCACATATAAGACAGCTACTGAACTGTGTCGCAACTGGGGTCAAAGAGTACGACGTGACTCAAAGTAGCCTCATGATGCTGTTGGGTACACATTATAAGGGCCTGCCTCCAGAATTGTTAGACACGTTCGGTCATGACCCTTCAGCAGTCACCACGAAAAC
Source organism: Armillaria novae-zelandiae (assembly GCA_030435655.1). Lineage (NCBI taxonomy): Eukaryota > Fungi > Basidiomycota > Agaricomycetes > Agaricales > Physalacriaceae > Armillaria > Armillaria novae-zelandiae. The sequence continues at coordinate 91,280 of JAUEPR010000131.1, forward strand.
AGGTCGCTATCGAGGATGGCGAGCAGTTGATGACATTCATGATCGCATCTTGCACCAGCGCGAAATATTCGAGGACTTTCTGATCCACAACAGGGATGATACGGGCTCTGTTGTTGAAGAGGATGTTTTAGAAAATCCCATACGCGTTCTAAGGCAGTCTTTGGATACCTTGGCAGTCAATAAGGCTGCTGTGGCTTCCAGTGCAGACGCGGTAGCTGAGCTCTTGAAGACGGTTCAGGAAACTCATCAGAAAGTCAAAGCTGATTATAAAGACACTGTTGCCCACACTTCAGTTGTATATCCTGAGGTGTGTTCTATCTTCACATCCTGTAAAGTTAGCCCTGACTTGCACTCCTCAGTTGTCTCGAATTGTGGCGCTAGAGGAAAGTTACAAAGATCAGTATCAGCATTTTTGGGAAATTGGCATGGACGCCTTGACATTTCTGCTTGACTCGGTCACTCCATTTTGGAGGACATACGGAAAGACCATTGGAGATGATTTCAAAGACTTCCTAATCGTTCCTCTCTATCACAATGAATTCACTGGAGAGTCCAAACGATATCCCCTCACCCACGTTCCTGTTCGATCCTTTAAGCATTGGATAGGATTAGTTGTCTTCTTTTACGGGACCATCGCTCTTACTATCCTTCAGACCCATGCCGCATTAACTTTGTCCATTCACTGGGATCTTCAGTGGATACATTATGGCAGCCTTCAATGGATTGCCATACCCTTCTTTTGGGTAGGTATTATCATCCAATGGTGTGCCGTCCTATTGGAACTGTTGCTTGTATTGACACAGCTTGTATCGTTGGTATGGTGGTTAGGGTGGTCCGTAAAACTTTTCAACTAAGTTTGGTACATGAGGTTTCGCATTGCTTTGCATAATTTGTCGATACGATGAATATACAAAAATTATACAGTAGTTAATGAATATGTGCTAGTTTTTCGATTCTTGAGGTTCATGCTGTACTGGTGTAATGGTTGTATTTGGAGATACGACATGGTTTGTTCCGAGTGGGGAAGCCCTGTATGTCGATGAACTAGGTGGCACAAAAGGCTGCGGAGGATGTATTGATTGTTGATAATGGGCAGTAGGATAATACGAGCGGGATTGTACTAGGTACCGCACCGAGGGAATCTCAAGATTTGCCTTTCCTCCATCAACACAAGGCCGACAGAATCCTAGACAAAAAAGAGCAATGAGAACCTTACAACAAGGAGTGAGGAACTGTCAAGCTTACTTCCACAGAGAATGAGGGGTACATCGGTTTGACCACAAGACATGCATCTGATTTGAGGAAGTTGCGCAATAGGTCTTGGTGTTGTTACCTGAGGTTGTTTTGGAGGCTTGGGTTGAGGCGCGGGTGCAGGCAAAGAGGTCAGTGCAGGAGCAGGCACAGGCACAGGTGCCGGAGCAGAAGCTGATGACGGTTCAGGAACCGGAGGAGCAGTAGAAGGAGCAGATAAGAAAGGATTCGGGTGTATTCCTTAGGTACTATTGGAGGAACTGCAGGCGTCGGAACTGTGGAGGGTTTTCGCTGTGTGGGTTTGTGTCTTGGGTGGGACCCCGATGACTGACCGGGCTTCAATAACTTCATCGTGTATGGAGATGTGTTCGCCTATGGACGTGGAGGGAAATTCAACGACATCCACCTTTGACCATCGTAGACACTTACATTTTGTAACTGAGTTAAAAGGGATCCTGGCGATAGCTGGAGTCCCAGGTACGATCGAGGGGACCTATTCTTGTTCTAAGAGAGAGAGATCAGCCGTTATATTATTAGTTTCAAGACAATGGCGCACTAATTGATCCAAAATGACTCGACTCTCCTTCATCTTTTCTTCGCCACCTACCCAGCATGACACCATATCCCATACTGGCAAGGGTGCCTTTATCAGCCGGAATGTAACGACTTCTGCCTTGTCCTCAATAGGTGTTGCTGCTACCGTAGAATCCGACGTGGGTGCCAGGCACGTTGTAATGATTATATCATAGGCCGCATCTGTCACGCTGCTATCAATCTTTCTTTTGCAGAGTGCTGGACCCCTTGGCAGTATCCACTGTTCAGATGAAGTCTCCTGAAACTCGAAAACGAGATCGAATTCCTTTGTTGGAGCAGGGGGGGATGGCGGCAATGGCATGGCATTCTGCGACATAACAGCAGGTGAACGAGCCAAAGATTGTATTAGTAAGCCCAAAGTCTGCAGCTGATCGGGGCTGGCTTTTCCAGCGGCAGCCAGCTGGAGCAAGTTGGCGAGGGTTGGATTAGACGATGCCGCGGAATTGACTTGGTGTATCAAGGCCGGGGTTATGAGTGTAACTGAGCTCAAAGAGGACAATAAAGGCGCTGATGATTGGGACTCATTGACCTGAGGAGATGCTTGGGGGGCATTTGTAGAATAGGTATTCCCGTAAGATGTCCAAGAGGAAGTATTGCCAGAACTGGGTGATTAATACGGCTGATACAATTGAGGAACCTGTGACATAGGCTGAGAAGAGAGATAAAGGACTTCTGAGAATGTTGTTCCAGGAAAGATGTGTGGCCCAACTTCGAGGTCGCATCGTCCTCTGCTCTGGATGGTGTGGGCAGGTGGGCTGATGTCAGAGGACTTTCCACCGCGTGATCTGCTGGAGAATTTTGAGAAGAAAGATAGCCAACGATCTCGTGCTAATAAAATTCAGATATGCGAAATTGAGTGGAAGAGTTTACGACGAACATTGTCGAAGAGACTGGCAGAGAACAAAACTACATCATAGTGAGGAATTGGACAGGGTCAAAGATATTTGACGCACCTTTCCGACACACTCTTCAATCTTCGTCGCCATCTTGCTTTTCGACTTCCCATCCTGGAGTACTGCCTACGGGCAGATCAATGACAGAGACAAGTTGATTCATGAATACGTTGATTGTCTTTGTGTGCCAAAAGCCTCAAGGGGAAGGAGCCTAACAAAGCAAAATGTCCTTTACTTTCATTCAATGACTTTTGGTGTCCTGAAATGACGACCCAAGTTCGTGAGTGCGAAGCTCCTCTCTTCTGCGCCGTTTATTCAAACTAGTGCCATAGAAAAAGGAGGAGCAATATTTAGACCCACGACAAAGGCCAGGGCGCATTCTACAGTCTCCGTTGAACCCTCAAGTCAAAAGGATATTCGTAGTGTCACCAGAGAGCCAGATGCACCTACACAGTCATCCTTTGGATCGATACCTCCACCCCCATTGCCCACAGTAGCGTCTAATCCACCATCTGTAAATCGTGAAGACTCACTCAACTTTGGTTCTGCACCAACATTTTACTCTCAATCGTCCTGCAGCTCTCAGGCACCTCCAGTTTTAGCTGCACCCTCTAACACGACTTGCGTATCCTCTTCAATTCCCCCCATTATTCCCTTCGGCCAATTTAACCGACCGCCTCCCGTCCCTACAGCCATACCCGTCAGCAACAGTCGGCCCGTTTCCGTGAATCAGTCTGACGCCTTCCCTTCTTCCCAGCCTGTACCAGAATCGTTTTTGAATGCGCAAGATCCACCTACCTACATCGATCCTGCTTTGACCAGCACTTTTCCAGTTGCTCAAGTCGTTCCAATTCCTGAATTCGGCACATTTGACCAGCAGCTGACAACATTTCAGCACATGACACCAAAAACATTAAGTCTGGTTAGCATTGTTCAGTGGTAAAACCATTCAACAAAGTCACATCGCCTACGCCATATGAGCATACACCTTCGCAAGCTCGGTCTCAGAATTATCCAAGGATCCAAATTGGTAATCGAAGGCAGCTAAAAAATCAATTTTGAATCAGCTTCTAGCTACCAGTGATAATTGAATTAAAAATACCTTCTCCAGTGGCATCCAACAGCGCACGAGTAATCCAGGATGTTACTTCTATAACCGCAGGTTCTGAATTGTCAGCGGCTATGATTCTTCCCCAGTATGCAGTCATCTAGTGGTACGGATCAATACGCGATAGTACGGTACACACGGATATAATATGAACCCGACTGGCGTACGAGCAGAAGATGGGGACAAATGTCCTTAGTTCATGGCTGCCAAATCCTGGTAGAACAATCTTCCGTTGGCGCCTGTGGTCCTCGCCTAAGGGATACAATGATATTAGCTCAAGTCCCTGGACTATAATCCAGTGCCTACCTTCGGCATGGAATAGGCCCAGCCCCGAAACTGTTCCCAGGATTACTCGTATACCGGTAGGTTTGGAGTAGTGATACCCAGAATTATAAAAGATATGTGGAAGTGCTTTGGGATCCATGAGAAGGAGGCGATTTTCCTGCTCAAACTTCAGACCAAGGGAAAGCATTTGCAGCCAACAAAGCATACTCCAAGAGGTGCCCTGATTCTAATTATGTCGCCATAAGTTCCTTGGAGTTGGAAGTCTTTCTGGACAGAAACAATAAGAATCTGAAAAGGGATTTAATATATGACTGACAGCGCCAGCCTGATCTTGAATGAGAGTAGGGAGGTGACCTGGGAAAATATTCAGAAAGATGCATGATCTCACAATGTCGGGACCCACCATAGAGAAACGACGGTGACTTCGGACCACGAAGGTGCACGATGGTGACACAAGGTCCTCATCATGTCAATTGGTAGAGAAGGAAAACCACGAGAAGTGAGAGGGCAACTGGTAACATGTTGTATGTCTCCCTAGCATCGAAAGAAGTCTTCCTTATATCATGCACATATCCGGCTATTGATGGGGTTCCTTGTCGAGGCATTGCTTCCATGGGGTCAGTTTCCATGATGAAATGGCTTCGCAGTACGAACTCGGACCACACACAACTGTTGCTGTTAATTAGGGGATAGAAGGATCAGGTTGTTTCGGCACGTATTAAGTGTTCTCGGCCCTACACCAACAAACGTCCGAATATAATTACCTGATAGGACTAGGACCCGAATGACTATTACAATCGGACATCCAGATTAGTCGCATATGTAGATCATTGGGTCCTCATCCTATGAATGTACTTAGTGTCCATTCATGGCGATGAGAAACGAGACTCACAGGAATTAGGAGAGCCTCACAATCCGAAAGCTACCGTATAGAATCAGAACCGGCTAGCCTGGGTATCGAATTCAACTTTGAATTAGTATAATGCATCTAGCTTCCAAGAATTGATGGTGGTGCCTTGGGAAAAAGCGGGACTTCCACCACTAACATAACTCGATGATGTCAGCGATCGAAAATTTCCTCTCACATGACAGTCAAGTTTCAGAATGTGATCAGAGGGAAAATTCTTGTATGTTGGTCTGTCAGGTAAATTAAGAACTAAAATAAATGTGTTGGTATGTAGAGAATAGTCAGGGGAAAGCGCACCAGGAATGAGGTCACCATCATAAATCGACCATGAACATCAATACTGTGATAACAAGTAATATACACCATTCGACCCTGTATTCATCATCACGAGTAAATGGTTAATCAACGTCCGACCCGCTCGTTGGAACAGGCCTTGAGTAGGTGAAGTATCAGAAGTTACTTGAGGTGATTAGTAGATACCCATTCAATTCATCTGCTCTTGATCGCTGTTACTTTCTTTTCTAGTTCCATTGGTTAATAAAAACCCTTGAATGTGGTACAAGATCCTGGAGCACGATGGCCTGCAAGAAGCCTTTCCCTTCCCGTGTATTACATGCGAGAAAAAATATCTCCTTTTGAAGGCATCTTAGTTGAGTACGGAGATGGTAAGCAGCCATCACAAGAAGACTGGTGCGACGAGGTGGATAATAAAACCGTTTCCGTGCTATACACATTTGTAAGTGTACAACCAGCAGAATGCAGGAAGAAAATAGTACGGATATGTACTACAAAGTTGGAGACAAAGGCAACCAGGATGACGTGAAGCCAAGGAAGTAACAGTGTTGCGTAATCCGCCAGTGCATCCGATAAAACGACCCAAAATGAGGTTACCAAAATTGACTGCCTACTTGAAAAATACAAAATTCATGATAGTGACAGGAACGGAATAGAACAAAGTGTCAATCACGATGAATTGCCAAGTTTGGCAAAGAGAAAAAAAAAGCTCTGCGCTATTCTCAAAGTGCGTCGCGCTAGGGGATGGCAATGCAAGGAGAGAGGTACGTTCTCTGCATATCAGAGTTTCCTTAAAAAGTGGCCACCTTATCCGTGGGACGTTACGCAAGGCTATCAACGCTCAGTGAGCAGAGTTGAAATCAAGGACCCTGATTTGCGCACCACATGAAATGCACGGGCGTGGAATGACCCTTCATCTATGCGGAACACTACAGGACCCCTCAAAAAATCCAAGGAAGTGCCATTAGTCTTTTTGTGGACCGTGGTGGTGTTGCAGCATGTGCCATTCTGACAGCTAGAAAGGCGGTAGGTGGTATCCCTATGATACCGTTACAGATTGACTAGCCTGAGCCGATTGATCCCAATAGTCCGAAAGCTGTAATATGTGTCTAGTCTGGATGTCGTTCGCTAATCAACTTGGAGACTCGTCTGAGAAGGCACGGAGAGTATTGAGGGAAAACCGGTATAGCTGGTACGCAGAGCTGCTGTTGTAATTGTTGCGATACCTGTTTATATAACGGAGAGTTTTCGTGAGCAGAAAGAGTATAGGCATACGACAATTGAGTGTGAAGAACGTTGCGATAACTGGGAAAGTTCGATTGCAGGAAGGGAAACAGCCATGTGTTTGAAGCGGAAAACCCCAAAGCATTAGTCAATTTGAACTTGAAGTAGCTTCTTGGTAGCTATTACTATAGTACTACTTTACTACTTATACTTACTGTTGAGGATATGGTTTCACAGCTACTTAGGCTGACCGCTATACTGCCTTTTGTTTTATCTTATTTTGATTTTCATACCGATCATTATTGTTTTGTGGCTTTGCACCCCCGCCACCTACGTATCTGTCCACAAATATATGTTCGTTCGAGCCATACCCTATGTTCATTATGCCTGCCGAGATGTATTCCCACAACACTTATCACTCGCTTACTGCTAGTCAGTATCTGCTATTAGCCTATGGGGATGCCGCAATGTGACGGACAAGTACTCGACGGTTGCTTTTGTAGTACTGCATGTGTGGGGTCTCTGTGCAAGTAGTAAGGCATGCAGACGATGTGTGAATCTTTATTACCCAAGTGCTAGTTTTATACAAAGGTAGTAGGCTACGCACTATCACGGTAACGAGTTTTCAACTGGTTTTTAAGACTTAAACAACTTTGCGTCCATTGGTGATTGACGCTCCACACTCCTTCAAGATAACCTCACAATAAAATGATTCATTTGGGCATAATGCATAATGAGGGTGCCTTATTCAGGGTGGTCCTCCACCTCCAGGTCCCCCACTGCCGGGGGCATTCCCTCCTCCAGAATTGCTATTTTTGACACCACCATCCTCAGTGAGCATAGCCGCAGATGACACCAAATAACTCGCGGACAAGTCAATACCCATGGATCCCCAACTAAAAGCAATGAAAACTAGCATGGCAAATTGTATGTGCATACATGTCACTCACAGAAGGAGCCTGTCAGAGATGCTGTTACCAAGGTAAATGTACTTGAGGATGGGGTCGACACCGTTCGTGCCAGAGACGGTGTTGACTAAGATGGAATCGTCCTCGTTTTCAGTCAGCTGTTGAGTATTGCTAGCATAAGGAGAAGTCTTCTCGACAACAGTGATCAGGGATTGGTCAAAGAACAATTGGCCTAAAAGAAAAGGAATTAGCAAGAATTATTGATCGGGTTCGCGTTACTTAGGGCTTACTGACATGACGGTCACTGCTTGTCTTGAAAGTTCCATTAGAGAAGAAAGTCCCATCGCCATGGGCGAGAACGTGAATATGGTTGGCATGACTCGTATAGTGACCTGTCAAGATTTTAAATAGCACGAAACAGGTTGCAATAAATATTCCCCAAACCTGGGAAGATAGTCTCAAATTGGGCGTAGCCCTCCAAGTTGGTCGCTTGGATGCCACGGAGAAAAGTTTTGTCCTAGCAGAAGTAGGGGATCAGCAAAGGCAAAAGGATGACACTCCTCTCTTCTACTCACTAAATTAGACTCGTCATTCTGATTACCATTGCCTCCGGCAACAACACCAGAGTAGACGCCAGTAGCGTTACAGCGCCAAAAGTCGATGTAAACATCGGCAACTGGCTCATAAGTAGAGTAATCGATTAGCTCGACATCAACGTAGCTGTAGATGCCGCCTTGATCTTCGGTGATGTCCGAGCGAACATACTCCCCATCGACGTAGTAGGGACCTTGGGTGGACTCCGAGACGAGAGTGCAGGATCCAGTCCCACCAAAGGGATCAGAATCAGCACTATAGTCCTCATTGGACTCATGGTCAGTATCCAAAATGTCGTCAATATTGAGACGCTTGTAAACATTGCCTATGTTAATATCAGCTGTGTTGCTGTCTGTGGATATTATAAGATATCTCCTACTGGTAGGAAGTCCCCGTTTACAGCGTAGCTCGTCGGCAAGGGCCTTACAACGAGAAACAGACCACTCTATGTGGCCACTGGCGATGAAGAACGTCCTGACAGTTATCAAGCGAACGGCGCGCAAAATTCTGGAAAGTCGGCACGTCAGTGCAATCTCCGTGTCTCCAGGGAAGAGCCCTGCATCTTATCCAGACTCCGACTAGCATGCCGTCCAGTATTCCTTTTGTATGATGACATTCATTCATTGTGTTGAAGTGTTATTCGCTGGTTCGACGCATAGCGCCAGGATAAGTGATCGATAACAACGAGAGCCCGAAAGAGAGGTGGAGTAGAGGACTCTAAGCACGGCGATCCTTTAATGGCTCGTACTCACTGAGCTGACCATGGGAAAACGCTTGGAAATACCGAAGTTGATAAATTTGATTGTCAAAGCATCGAGGACGCAGGGGAGACGACCGTCATCAATGTTACACCAAGGCCGTTCTTCTTCTACTGCTCTGTCCCGGAATCTCCATATCCATGCACTCGAAATGCTCCAACTAGCCATATGCATACACCAAGGGAACAGCCGCCTGCCCTCTCAAAAGTTGGAGGATACGAGTCTGATGTCGGAGAATGGGTCGCAAGTTCACTTTCGACGAGGCACACGCCGAAGTCTTGGGAACCACCGTTTATTCCCAGATGATAGTCCTGTTGCTTGAAATAAGTGGTTGTATATGTCATTTCCCAACATTGCTTGATCGTAGATGCAAGCCGGTAGGACAACATAGCAGAGGTCGTGTTGGAAGAGGGAATACAGGCAGGCGGGCCGCAACGGGACATACCTCATCCCAAACGAGATAGCTGCTGATAGGGGCTAGAACTTGGTGGCGAATCTCCAGCGAGATAGCGAGGGATATCGTTGATACCAAATATGACACTCGGGAAAAATAAAACTTTTTCTTCAAAAACCGTCATTTTTCTTATGATGCATGTTCGAGTTTATGTGTCCAGATAATGGAACGTGACAGCTCGTGAGCGTGATTAGTCACACTTATGACTAACGCGGCCCACTTGGTCTTGTCCCTCCCCTCGTAGCCGTCCGCCTGTCGATTGGGATGGCTTCATAACTCGACAGTCCTCCAATGGTCCCCGTATGAATTGGAATGGATAAGCACAGAAAGACGGTTCATTGAATGTAACGGGAAAGTCAAATCGAGGTAGGCCAATCTAGGGATCCAGGTTATTGGACTTCTGGGTCTCTGCAGCATATATTTCCTCTTTCGACAAGTCATTTTACCGAGCCAGTCTGACTTAGGAAGGTCGCCATGCTCGTATTTCTTTACGAAATGAAGCAGGATGAGAGCACATACAGCAGGAAGAAGCTAGTATGTGCACCTTTTGCGACCTGCCCATCTTGCCCCTCGGCCCGTACTTGCTTGAAGTACTCATTTCTGCAGCACCGTCAGCTTCTACGCCTTGCAAGAGCATGAAACGGCGCTTCATCCGTCGTAAAGTCCTAGTTTGTGTAAGTCTTGCTAAAGTCTAAGAGATGAATATTAATCCTCAGACAGACTTTCGCTGGTGTCTGGTCAGCGGGTCCAGTTTTCAGCAGGAGGGAGCGAAGCTTAACAGAGCCGGTGAATGGGATGCAAAGGATCCTAGATGCTCTGTGAGATGAGGTATCACGGGTGGTCGTTCGAACGCATGTACCTAGTCGTCCCAAAGAGTTGTGTCGGTCCTAGTTATGAAGAGACAGATAATTTGAGGGACTCTGTGTCACATATCCGCTGGTTTGTTGATGCCAAACCTTTACCAGTAGCATTCAGCGCGACGACATTGACGTGATCAATATGCATAAAAAGATTGACATTGGGACCAGCCTGATTTTTCATGTTAGTGCTCATGGCTTTGGCTGCAGCTGGTATCATGGTAATGTGCCATGGGTCAACGCCGGAGTGGAAGGGACGGAGTTTGAAGTTGAAGATATGTCATCGTAGCGGCCGGTACCAGGTCCATTAATGTATCCACGTGCGCTAGTACCGTCGGGCTGGCGGCATGATTGAGACGCGTGCTTCAATTAGATCAAAGTCGTGACTAAGTGCCTTTGACTTTTACTTACTTGCTTTGCTTGCTCACTCGCCCTCTACTTGCTATAACTCCTTGAAATTTGATATGGTGATCAAGCTCTATTATATTCACGTCGGCCTTCAAACTAGAGATGCATTTTTCGGCAATATGAAACAAATTCATCCGCGCTCGCCCAACTTGGTCGACAAATTCCCGGCAAAGGTTCTTTTGGAGGCAGAGAGGAGGTATGCGAAGGATCTTGCGCGTGAAAGTGTTGATAAACTGTCTATTTTGTGAGTTGCATGCATCCTTTTTTTCGGATACTGAACCTCGTAGCTCCAGATGGCACACATTGTTACTGAATCCTCGGTATCATTACACTTTGTGAGGATACAATAGATCGGGATGGATGGCGGTGACGCTGGAAATGGAAGCGGCCAACCAGGGAATGGTCTATACCTATCATGCTAGTGATTGGAATTATTGGATGGCGCGTTTGGGTGGGCTTAGACCTAAGCATTTCTTCCAGTCTGGAGACCACGTTGAGGTAAGTCCTTTTTCAACTTTCTTGTTCATATAACTGACGCTTAATCCAGGTGATTTAGTTGGAATGGGATGCTATTCTATAAGCTCATGTACGATAATTCTAGGGGAAGAGTTTAAATTCTGTCAATTATCTACCGGGGAGGTGGTTGCGGTGACTTGGAGGATTGTAAGCCCCCATTTTATAAGCATTCTTGGCCATTATTGACGATCTGTTGGGTAACAACATTTAAAGAACCATACAACCTATCCTTACGATACGTACGATGTTGCAAGGTGCGAGTTTATTAGTCTCATTCCTGCCGCTATTCTCATGTCCAAACTGTTGTTTTTTGTCGATTCAGAGCATCCATGTGTGTTATATACACATTTCTTATTGACAGATGCCTGTAGAGGATACTGCACTGGGGAACATCGTAGGAACAGGGAAAAGTGAGGATATATATGCAGTCGGAGTTACAAGGGTGCCTCAATTCTTTACTGTCTTCCAGACAAACGTAGAGTCTACCCATGAAATCTCCGCTCTGAAAAGGTTCCTGTGAGTGTTCTGTCATAGTGGATTGTACCAAGTGAATCAATGTTATTGACGGTCTGGAACCCAGCCAGATCACCACCCCGGTAAAGCTGTACCGTCGATATCTAAGCCTGCAACAAGTTTTCTTTTGCCTTCCACTTCCATTCTCCAAAGGAGCGGGTTGGCAGATGAAATGGTTCTACAATAAATTTTCTTTTTGTGGTGGTCGCGTCTCCAGACTCGGACTCGAGCGCTCGATCAATTCTTGACGTAATGCGGTATGAATAGAAATGGCTAGTCGTGAATCCGAATCCTTTCGCTCCTATCTCTCCACCTGTCTCCAATGCTTGTCATGACCACGAAAGAGTCCCATAACACGTCCCGAATATTTGCGCTTTTCTCTCTCCGCCGATGCGTGGAAAGTAGAATCTTGTCATTCTAGGCCGGCTGGGGCAGATACGAGGTCTTGAGGGGAGTCGTCATCCATTGCTTCTTTTGCCCTTGGCGGTATTCAGCAAAGAATTGCGTTACATATGGCGTCCATCTGTGTCCAGATGTCCTGACATAGGATTGCGTGCGGCGCGAAGGCGGTGCTTGTGACTACTTAAATAGGTAAGGTCGGCAAGCGGTAAGACCCGCTCATAGCTCAAATTTCTGATGAGAGATACGGCCGCGGAGGATACTTAGGTTCCAAGGGTGGCTAATGGCAAGATATCCTGTCTGACGGGGAGCTCAGGCCATCAGACGTTACTGTTGATGAGAAGTTCAATCTTTGGTGGGAAGAATGGAAGGAGATACAACAGCACTAGGAGAGATGGTGCGGGAAAGGTGATGTAGGTGCCTTCTGTTCATGACCCACATAGCTATAAAGCAAAGACTTTCATCACATATGCGTCTATCTGTATGTCCGCCTAGCTGCTTGCCAATATTGCCTATTTAAGTAATCAGTACTATTCCGACTTCGCGTTGTCCGGACATACAGATAGACGCATATGGAAAGAGATACAACAACACTAGGAGAGATGAAGTGGGAAAGGTGATGGTAGGTGCCTTCTGTTCATGTCCCACATAGCTATAAAGCAAAGACCTTTGTCACATATGCGCCTATCTGTGTCCAGATGTCCAGGCACGTCGGAATAGTACTGATTACTTAAATAGGCAATGTTGGCAAGCGGCTACCCGGGCGGCTGCCTTGCCATCTCACATCTGTCCAATTCGCATTCTGGAGTAGGTAGGGTTCCAGCCGGTGCTTAGATCGGCAATTTCTTTATCTCATATAACCATGATCGACTATATGCTGGAAACTGTGAGTGCTTAAATATCCCGTCAAGGTTCAACAACATAATAATCCTGTTTTAGATGAAAGTTTAAGCTCAAGGTTGCATGGCCTGAAATGTAGGGCGGGAAATCTTACTGGAGTACCGTCCGTATCCTTTGTATGTAGGTAGCTCACTTCACAGGATGAAAAAGACATTTTTGAGCTCACATTGCGGCCGGCTGGCGCTGAGGAATGACCAAAACTGAATGAAAGGTGAGTATTCATTTTCCTTATTCACTACCGAATAGGTAGTACATCGTTTAGCGCACTCATCCGCCGAGGGGGGGCTTTGCATTGGTGAAGGGGTTTTGAGAAAGACCGTGCTGCTCGTCCTTGGCTGGTCAGTGATGGTCCAACTTCGACAACTGTATTTCCCAAGTCGTTGGTACATGCCATTCCTATGATGAAAGGGCACTGGGTTGGGATCTGCGCTTGGGGAACCTATAAAATCCGAAGTGTTGTAAGAGCTCGGCCCGACGCCTCTTGTGCTCTTATTTCTACGTCTAAACTCACTCTACATTCAAATGCGTTACTTCTATCTTCGTGCCGGCAGCCTCCCTCATCTCGACCATTACTTTGGCAAGCGCTCTCAGGTGAATTTGTGTTCCATGTCGCTGGCCGACCCATACCCAGGCGCAATACTGTTGGAGGCGGAGAGGCGGTATGCACGCGTCCTCGGAAAGACTGGAGTGGTGAGCTTGTCGATGTTGTAAGTCATATCGTACTCTGGTTGTATCTGACTTACTCTTGTAGCACTGGGTGGCATCGCTCACTTCAAAACCGGCGGTATCACTACACCCTGAGAGGGTACAATACGGCGGGGTGGATGGTTCTAACCTTGGAGATGCAGGCGTGCAATCAGGGGAAGGCATTCACTTACAGGAGTAGCAGTTGGAAGGCATGGGCATCCAAAGCTGGAGGCGGTAATCTTCCGGCGAGGTATTTCTTCAATGTCGGTGACCATAAGGAGGTGTGTGCATTTTGCTCTGCTCCGTCCATATTTCTGACTCCAATTGTAGGTGATTTGAGATTTATTGGCTGATATATGTGTGTATATATGCTCATGTACACTACAGTTTGCTGGGGAGGACTGGGATTTGATTACGGGCATTCGGATAAAGTGAAATTTCCACAACCTCTAACAAGAGCTCTCACTGATCATAGGCGAAGGCCTCTTCTCTTACTGACAGGCCCCAAGTCTGAAATGGACAGGGCTCCGTTAATGGAGGGAGACGAGCGCCATGAGCAAGAGCGTTCAGATCCAGTGAGTTTCATTTTTGAATGTGTTATTCCACAACTGATAGTTCCTATTTGCACGACTGGCTCTGGTATACCACAACTGAGATATACATTCGACGTAGTCAACATTTGCTTGACATGAATTAACCGGCGTCTCCTAGGTCAGTGGAAACAGCTCAATTATACTTCGCGCAAGAGTTGCTTATCATGACTTGAAAGGGTCCATGCAAACCTGTGGTCTTGGAGGTTATTGTGAGATCTTCCGTCTATTAATGTGATTTCGAAATATATATCATTGACCAATTAAGCGCCTTCGCAATTTCCTGATATGGCCATTATACTTTATACTGATGTTGGGCAAAGGACCTCCGTCCAATGATTCAAAGGCCAAAAACTGTCACCAGACTTTTATGATGACATTCATCTATCCTGGCTAGAACTTGATGCAGAACGATGTAGTACCTGGCTTTTGAATATGTCCACCGCTTAATAGATTGAAGAACCTACTATATTTCTCCTCCCGTTAGGAGGGATCTTGGTGCATCATCCGCACACTTCTTACGAAATGGTAGTACATATTTCATTGAGTAATCATGCCTGAAACAAGAGGCTATTCATTGAGAACTGAAACAAGATTTCGAAACTAAATAGCGGTTGAACGCTACTACCGTATATGTATAACGAGGCTGAACTCTGTAGAAATAGATTAGGATAGGGGGACTAATCATCGGAACGAATGGAAAGAGAACTGGATATTTTAACTCTCGACAATCCACAACCCTCTGCTTCACGGGTCTCTAGCATATCTTTGAGCTTCTCCTCGCTGAAGAGTGCCCCCTCTCCATCCAAAGTCAGTTTCTTCAACATCGGGAGTCCGGTTTTCAACGAGTCGAGAAGGTGGCCTGCACCGCCTTGGAAATTCTCTTCTATAGAGCAGACCTTGACCCGCAAGTCATGAACTTCTGGCATTAGAGGAAATAACTCCTCCAGATAATTCACATCAAACCCGGATATGGCCACATCGAGGACTTGAATGGTGGAACAACTGGTGAAGAAGTTGGATAGGGTGGTAAAGTCGTTAAGGGTGGCGTCCGGATCGAATACTAAGGTAGCATTAATGTTCAAAGTTTTTGAAGATGGAGCGTGTAGATGCCCGAGAATTTCAGGGTCGAAGACTTCGACCTCTTGTAGGTCAGCAAGAGTGATCTTTGACTGAGGCGTCCCCCCCAAAAAACTTCCCTCCTTCGGAGCCAGGTTTTCCTCTTCGGGTTCCGGGCTTGTGTCAGCGGACCCCTCTGTGGATGAGCTTGAGTAGGCCAGATCGGCCTCCATGACAAATCCTCTGGGAAGCCTAAGATGCCTCAGTTTAACACAATGGGACAGTATGTTAAGGACATCAGAAAGAATGATTTTTCCGATGCAGAGATCGGTCAACTGTTGCCATGGGATGTCTTCTGTGAAGACCCCAACGAGATGCACAGAATGCAGTCGAGGCGCGTTACTGAATACTTCTCCACTCCACATCCATAATGCATGGGTATCATCAAAAGCCATAAGGTCTATCAATTCTAGTAGTGCCGGAGCAGTTTCCTCGCTGGAAGCGGTATGACCGTCTGCTATGGTCAACTCTGTATATTCGTCGGAAATGAGGCCAAGGATAGAGCGATGAGCTATTATGCTGGCCCTTTTCCATCGCTTGATCTCCTTGACTAATACAGGTATCAGGATGATGCCGGTCGATGTTTCTTCGATAGTGAGACTGAAGGTGAGGGGAAGCCCACCCGATCTGCGGAGAACAGATTGGAGCAAGTCACAGTAGCTTTGAGCAGAAGGTACTGTGACTCTGGTTGGAGATCAACAGGGAACATCGAGTTTGAAGTTTGCCCATAGGGGTGATCTGCCAATGACAAGGTCTCTCCATGCGCTGCAAACACGGCCGAGTAGCCATGGCCCCTCGTGAGTTTGAGAGATGTCGAACGGGGGTTGGCCATCCATGGTCCATTTGAAGATCTCCATCCAGGCCTCGCCGGGAATTTTGGAGATCGCACGACGTTCCACTGTCTCTGGGGCTGAAAAATAAGTCGCTGTTTGATATACAAAGACGCGTGCACTTACCAGTGGCCGCTACTGGAGCTAGCTGAGCAGAGTTCATTGGTGGTGGATTGAAACAGTGAGATAAAGGCGCACACTCGACTTTGAGCGCTTCGATACAGGTCTCCAATGACGCCTGGATGACAGGATTAATGGGACAATATAATAATATAGGAAAGCCAATCACCCTAATAGCCAAAAGGAGCTTCCGTATATGATTCATTGTCATGAAACCATTCATACTTTATTAAGGATGGAAGCGTATGAAATAGAACGCAAGCAGGAGCGACTCAGAGTTCAAGAGAGTCATGATTATAGGTCTCCCACATTGGATCTTGGGTGTAGCATGACATTGATTTCGGATAGTCTCCTACTATTGTGTCTGAATCGGCTTTGATTATATGCAAGTGTCGCCAATCTTGCATATAAATGGATTTCCCTCCCCGAGTTAGTCATACAAATTGAGAAATCATGCTTGCACAACATGTATTCGCGGCTCCGCATCCACATCTTGCACATGGTCGTACAGCGGAGACGCGAGGTCGAGTGGTATGGTTTACGGACTCCGTCGAACCCAACAGAATAAGAATGACAACCTTATGTGACAGTCAGGGATTCGGTATTTCAATTAATGAAGTTTTAGCCATCGTTGTACCGTTTCACCTCGACTGTGATGGTGAGTTGAGTGAGATAGTAGCCAAAGACCATGGCGGTGTGTTCAATACAGTTATCTGATTATGGCATGTATGGGTTAGAACGCAGCTTCACACCACACATTAAAATGGCATAGGGGCTTTGAACCGACTTTAGGACACATCCTGCTGTGCTTCGTGGGTGTCGTCGGTACAATACATGGTATAGATAGGAATGTTGCACAGTGGAAATGCGTGTACATGTTATGTGTCAAGTCAATTCATCTAACGGCGGCGGTTTCCATTCGACCCTGCGATGTGAATGACTTGGACGTGAGATCAATGCCTTTCCCGTGAGGGTCACTACACAACGGTAGGATAAGCTTCTTGACTTTGCATTGCCAGCCGGACGGGGGAATGGCCCAAACGGGAGTGTTTGTGGAAAGGATTATGACCTTACGTTGTAACATAAAAATGCTACTAGTATTAAGATTCCAACATATGGACCAAACAGGGAATCGAACCCCTGACAAACCAATACAATAAGCACTCCCTCCCACTACTCCACAGACACGTATGTGAGCGCATGTCATTTCCTTATTGTACTACGTTGCTAACCATACCTCTCAAGGGCCGTAATACGACGTCGCCCATTGCACGCATGGAAAACAACCGGCCGTGTTAAGAATATCGCGGATCCAAGGCTGAAGTGAATATCACAAAAGGTGAGGGTGGCCATGCCCGGTACGGGATCAGAGCTTCAAAGATTCACATTAAGTCACATTTCAACACATTACGCATCTGGCTGGATGGGGCCGGGGGCCAAAACTTGAAACTTTCGAAAGGGGTCTTGGAAAAACCTCCACACACTGAGACAGCAACCACTGGCTACTGCTATTACCATTGGCCCTTACTGAAGAAGGAAAGAAGTTGTTACCCTATTGTACCCTATAGATGATGCCGACTGGCACGTCTCAGTTCGGAAATATTTTGAAGGTCGTGATTGTGATGACCAAGTCTACACAGGAAGATGACATATTAGTCCTGATCTTGCTACAACATTCGCGAGTGTGATGAATAAGAGTGTTCCTTCCTATGCAAGGCTTGATCAAGGCAGCATTTCAAAATGCTTTATGATTTTTGTGCAATCTCCCACGAGTGAGACGGGGCTTGATGTATCGCATCTGAGGAATTCGCTTCCAGTGTCCTATGTATATGGCCGTAGATTAGCAAAATAATTCCATGGCCAACAATGAAACACAATAGACCCTAGTCTGGATGAGCAATTTGAAATATAGCTGATGGGACCTCATCTACATAGACGTATTTCCTTTCCGGTCTTTTCTGCAATCCTCTCTTACATTCTGGCAACTATTTAGCAGCACTTGAATTTAATGATGTTTCCCCATTCTTCTTACTGATACTACTCAGCTGAGAGTAGTCGATTCTCGTCAGTCAGAACCTAGTACTTGGGAATATTCGACCTCCATTCAAGCACTGCAATCTCTTACGCTAGCCGTCGGACACTAGGAGCTACATCATGCCTGCTACGTAAATAGAAGACCATGTAGTAGGTCCATGGTTTCTGGCTGCCACATACTTCAAATCTATAAGTGATACTTCTAGCAGGCGGACGTACGGACACCCCCAAGTAAGGTTAAAGGCAAACCGTGCTATTACAAAGCATGTCAGAATTTGATTGCCATCCATCGGCACTGCGCCAAACGGACTCTAGTCGTATTTGATACTGGCGGCAAGATTAGGATGCCGGTCAGCGCCTCTGGACAAAAAAATTATTACTGTATCTACCACCTTTCCCATCATATATAATAATTTCATTTAGCCATACAAGATACCATATCATAAGTCAAAGGCCTCCCATATTTCTCAAACATGTCGCAATACTGAATAAACAATGAATACAGTCATACACCGGTCACTTAGACCCCCCCAGTCATGTTAGACCCTGGCCTGAAACTCGTCTTCCATGCATTTTCTAAGCCTCAAAAAATTCTTAAAAATAGTTTATAATATTTAATTACTTTCTTGATGCTTGGTCTTTGTTTTATGAAGTGTTTTACCAGGTTCTGA